>CAUYLG010019510.1:0-36060 GCA_963573385.1 Cacajao melanocephalus
TTAGTGGTTCACACCTGTAATCCCGGCACTTTGGGAGGCTGAGGTGGGTGGATCGCTTGAGGTCAGGAGTTCAAGACCAGCCTGGCCAACATGGTGAAACCCTGTCCCAACTCCGTCTCTACCAAAAAATATAAAAATAAGCTGGATGTGGTGGCAGGCTCCGGTAATCCCAGCTATTCAGGAAGTTAAGGTGGGAGAATCGCTTGAACCTGAAAGGTGGAGGTTGTAGTGAGTCAAGATGGCACCACTGCACGCCATCCTGGATGACAGAGTGAGACTCTGCCTCAAAAAAAAAAAAAAAAAACCAACAAAAACCAACACAAGAGTAGCTCAAGCCTGTAATACCAGCACTTTGGGAGGCAGAGAGGGGCAGATCATGAGGTCAGGAGATTGAGACCATCCTGGCCAACATGGTGAAACCCCGTCTCTACTAAAAATACAAAAATTAGCCGGGCGTGGTGGTGTGTGCCTGTAATCGCAGCTACTTGGGATCCTGAGGCTGGAGAATCACCTGAACCAGGGATTTGGAGGTTGCAGCGAGCCGAGATTGCGCCACTGCACTCCAGCCTGGATGTCCCAGTGAGACTCTGTCTCAAAGGAAAAAAAAAGGAGTAAAGACTGGGAGACCAAAGCTCCATTATCTGGGTCCAGGTCTACGGCTCCCTCTCTCCTCATGTCACCTCCATATTAATTTTTTAAATCATCCAAGGCAGCAGTCTGCCATGTCCTCTGGATCTCTTGTGTGGCAAATGACTGAAAGTTCCACTTAAATGGAGTAAAACGACAAAGAGGGTGTCCTGGTTCAGTTGAATGCAAGGACAAGAGGTGGGACTGACTCAGAGAGGCTGATCCACGGGCTCCGCGAACACCAGCAGGAAGGAACGTTTCTCCATGTCTCCATCCTGCCTGCTGTGGTGTTGGTTCCACCCAGTATTAACACGAGGCCTCACGCCTCAAAAGAGACAACCGGGCGAAGAGCAAGGGCAGCTCCTGACCCTCCCAGTGAGGAGAAGTCTCCTCAGGATGTCATAATGCCTCGCAAGCCCATTTCCCAGCCAACTTATGTTTCCTAGAAGTCAGGGGAGCAGACTAAATCTTCAAAATCTGCCAGGTATGGTGGCTCACGCCTGTAATCCCAGCACTTTGGGAGGCCGAGGCGGGTGGATCAGGAGGTCAAGAGATTGAGACCAGCCTGGCCAACATGGTGAAACCCTGCCTCTACTAAAATACAAAAATTAGCCAGGCATGCTGATGCACGCGTGTAGTCCCAGCTACTTGGGAGGCTGAGGCAGGAGAATCACTTGAACCCGGGAGTTGGAGGTTTCAGTGAGCCGAGATGGTGCCACTGCACTCCAGCCTGGCAACACAGCAAGACTCTGTCTCAAAAAAAAATTTTTTTTCAAAATCATGCCTAGAGAAGGGTCAAGATGGCTGAGTGGACACAGCCCGGAAGCACCACTCCCACCAAGAGAAACCGAAATATTGGGTAAACCGACATACCTGGAGCAGGTCTTCAGAGTGAAAACACCAAGAGTTGGTACAGAGGAGATGCAGACACCAGGGCTAAAGAGTGAGGTACCTGGGAGCGTGGTGTGGGGGAGCTGAATGGGAGAGCCAGTTCCCAGCACTGAAAGCCTCCTAGGGAAGGGGTGAGTGAAGGGACAGAGGGACGACAGGCTCTCGCCGCAGACTGCAGGTGTCCCAGCTACAGGAGACCACACACCTTCCATAGGCATTTTGTCAAAGGCGTTTGAGCCAGAGCAACTCCATCCTGAGGTGGATCACTTCACTTCAGGAGTTCAAGATCAGCCTGGCCAACATGGTGAAACACCATCACGACTAGAAAACAGAATTAGCCAGGTGTGGTGGCATGCACCTGTAATCCCAACTACCCCATCTTGAGTAGGAACTGGGCAGAATGAGGCTGAGACCTACTGGGCTGCATTCCCAGACAGTGAAGGAATTTCAAGTCACAGGATGAGTAGGAGGTCAGCACAAGTTAGAGGTCATAAAGACCTTGCTGATAAAACAGGTCGCAGTAAAGGAGCTGGCCAGATCCCACCAAAACCAAGATGGCGACAAGAGTGACCTCTGGTCATCCTCACCGCTACACTCCCACCAGTGCCACGACAGTTTGTGGATACCATGGCAATGTCAGGAAGTTACCCTGTGTGGTCTAAAAAGGGGAGGCATGAATAATCCACCCCTTGTTTGCCATATCATCAAAAAATAACCATAAAAATGGTTATTTTTTTTGTTATAATGGTTATAATTTTTATTGGTTTATAAATTTAATTTATAATTAAATTAAATTGTATAATGGTTATACTGGTTATAATTTTTTTGGCAAGCAAGGCCAGGCACAGTGGCTCACACCTGTAATCCCAGCACTTTGGGAAGCCGAGGCAGGCAGATCACCCGAGGTCAGGAGTTCAAGACCAGCCTGGCCAACATGGTGAAAGTCCATCTCTACTAAAAATACAAAAATTAGCCAGGCATGGTGTCACACGTCTGTAATACCAACTACTCGGGAGACAGATACAGGAGAATCCCTTGAACCCGGAGGGCGGAGGTTGCAGTAAGCCGAGATGGAGCCATCGTCTCTCCTGCCTGGGCGACAAGAGTGAGACTCTGTCTCAAAACAAACAAACAAACAAACAAAAAACAATGGGCAACCGGCAGCCCTCGGGGCTACTCTCTCTATGAAGCAGCCATTCTTTTATTCCTTCACTTTCCTAATAAACTTGCTTTCACGTTACGGACTGGCCCTGAATTCCTTCTTGTGCAAGACCTGTCTCAAAAAAAAAACAAAACAAGTGAACTGGAATCTGATCAAGCCTCCATATCTAAACACCAGTTTAAAAGAAATTCAAAGGCTAGAAAAACATGTTAAATAATGGCCAGGCACCGTAGTTCAAGCCTGTAATCCTAGCACTTTAGAGGCCAAGGCAGGCGGATCACCTGAGGTCAGGAGTTCGAGACCATCCTGACCAACATGGTGAAACCCCATCTCCACTAAAAATACAAAAAAATTAGCTGGACATGGTGGCAGGCGCCTGTAATCCCAGCTACTTGGGAGGCTGAGGCAGGAGAATCACTTGAACTTGGGAGGCAGGGGTTGCAGTGAGCCAAGATCACACCATTGCTCTCCAGCCTGGGTGACAGAGGGAGACTCCATCTCCAAAAAAAAGAAGAAGAAAGAAAAACATGTTAAATGACAACACAAGGATGTAACTGGAAAAACTGAAACCAAAGAAAATTTAACAGAAAAAATGACCTAGTTTCTACAACAGTAACAATAAGGTTCAAATTGTGGGGGCGGGGGGAAATTAGGTAAGCAGCAACAAAGAATTAAAAATTAGATGAATAAAGAATTAACACAGAAAAACTATTATAATGGATGATTTGTATCTCTATGCAAAGCAATAAAGTAAAAATAAGAACCAGGGAAATGACAACATTAACAGAATATTTTATGATTTCATGAATTATGATTACTTTTACTTGTAAGGGAGTATTTATATAAGGGAGTAAAGCATTTTTAAACTCTTCATCTTTTAAACGTACATAGTGATTTTTTTTTATATACAGGGTCTCACTCTGTCAGCCAGGCTGGAAGGCAGTGGCGCAATATCAGCTCACTACAACCTCCACCTCCTGAGCTCAAGCGATCCGCCCACCTCAGCCTCCCAAGTAGCTGGGACTACAGGCATGCACCACACACTGGCTAATTTTCGTATTTTTTGTAGAGACAGGGTTTGCCATTTTGGCCAGGCTGGTCTTGAACTCCTGAGCTCAGATGACCCCCCTACATCGGCCTCTCAAAGCAAGAGCCACCTCACCTGGCCATCATAGTGATATTTTTACAGGTGAAGTAATATATAATGTTCCCAAATTTCTTTTTTTTTTTTCTTTTTTTGAGACAGAGTTTTGCTCTTGTTGCCCAGGCTGGAGTGCAATGGCGAGATCTCGGCTTACCGCAACCTCTGCCTCCCAGGTTCAAGCGATTCTCCTGCCTCAGCCTCCCAAGTAGCTGGGATTACAGGCATGCACCACCATGCCTGGCTAATTTTGTATGTTTAGTGAAGACGAGTTTTCTCCATCTTGGTCAGGTTGGTCTCGAACTCCCGACCTCAGGTGATCCACCCGCCTCGGCCTCCTAGTGTTCCCAATTTTCTTTAAAAACATCCACCTAGCAGTGAGGGCACAGGTGAAACAGGATATTGAGGATGCCAAAAGAGAAGCAGGTTTTTGAAGGGACAGGATGAGAAAACAAGAACAGGAAGCACGGCTGGAGGAGATGAAGACCCAGAGAAAGCCGAAGGGAGTTGGACACCTATAACCAGTTGCTAGAGGGAGGAAGAGGACTATCCTTCAGTGCTCTCAGCCCAGACCTGAACCAAGGCTCAACAGGGTTCTTCCCAGCTCCTGGGACTTCTTATGTTGTAACTTGGGAACCCGCAAAAAGGAGAGCCTGAAAGGAGGGCTTACACGCAGGTAGTTTATTTGGGGAAGAGGTCAGAAACTTTCTTATGCCTCATTTTACTTTTTCTTTTTTGAGACAGTCTTACTCTGTTCCCCAGGCTGGAGTGCAGTGGTGTGATCTCGGCTCACTGCAACCTCTACCTCCCAGGTTCAAGCAATTCTCCTGCCTCCACCTCCCACGTAGCTGAGATTGCAGGCATGTGCCACCACGCCCGGCTAATTTTTATATTTTCAGTAGAGACAGGGTTTCACCATGTTGGCCAGGGTAGTCGAACTCCCAACCTCGGGTGATCCATCTGCCTTGGCCTCCCAAAGTGCTGGGATTACAGGGGTGAGCCACCAAACCCAGCCATACATTTTAGTTTTTAATACTACATATCATGGAATACTGTTCAGACTTTGAAAGGAATGAAACACTGGTTGGGCACAGCAGCTGTGCCCTGGGACAGAGCCTTGCTCTGTCACCCAGGCTGGAGTACAGTGGTGCGATCTCAGCTCACTGCAACCTTGGTCTACTGGGTTTAAGCAAATCTCCTGCTTGAGCATCCGGAGTAGCTGGGATTACAGGCATGTGCCACTATGCCCAGTTGATTTTTGTCCTCACCCCTGGGACCGGGGACCCGGACATCATCTGGTGTGGGAGGTATATAATGAGCGCCATTGACTGAAGCCAGGATGGTCTCAGGAGAGACACTTCTTCCTGGCTGCCTGAAGCCCTCTGCAGGGCTCTGCTTCTGGAAATGCATTCGAGGTCAGAGCTTCTAGTCCCAGTAAAGCAGATCCTGGGAAGACACCCGACCAGAAAGAAATCACTGGCTTGGACGATCTGAGTCTGGGAGGGGGCAAAACCCACTCCCGGTGGGGCCATCTGGCAGCAGATCCTGCTAAGGCAGCGCTGCCCGGAGACCAGAAATGTTCATTTGGGCAGTGGGGCGAGGGGGTTGGAATTGGCGAATGGGCAGTTGTCTAAAAATCATTGTGGGAAACTAAGGACTGTCTACCACTGGCTTCCAAAATTCTGACACGCAGTAAGATACTGTTTTGCATCTGCATACTTTTTTTTTTTTTTTTTTGAGACAAAGTCTTGTTCTGTTGCCCAGGCTGGACTACAGTGGCATGATCTCGGCTCACTGCAACCTCTGCTTCCAGGGTTCAAGCAATTCTCCTGCCTCAGCCTCATGAGTAGCTGAGATTACAGGCACACAACACCATGCCTGGCTAATTTTTGTATTTTTAGTAGAGATGGGGTTTCACCATGTTAGCCAGGCTGGTTTTGAACTCCTGACCTCAAGTGATCTGCCTGCCTTGGCCTCCCAAAGTTCTGGGATTACAGGCGTGAGTCACCGCACCTGGCCGCACCAGCACACTTCTACAAAAGAATACCACCCTCTATGATCAACAATAATGGATTTCAAAATAACTAGAAGAGAGGATTTTGCATGTTCTCACCACAAAGAAATGACAAACGTCTAGGATAATGGATTTGCTAATAACCTTGATCATTGCACAATTTATATATGTACTGAAACATCACACCACACTCCATAAACATGTACACTTAAAAACAAAATTTAGTTTTAAAAATGCCACCCTGTATTACATGATGCTTTATGTTCCACTCTATTCCGTTTGTTGTTGTTTTTTGTTTTGTTTTTTGGTGAGATAAGAGTGTCGCTGTGTCACCCAGGCACAATCTCAGCTCACTGCAACCTCCACCTCCCAGATTCAAGGAATTCTCCCACCTCAGCCTCCCGAGTAGCTGGGATTACAGGCTATCGCCACCATGCCCAGCTAATTTTTGTATTTTTAGTAGAGACGGGTTTCACCATGTTGGCCAGGCTGGTCTCGAACTCTTGACCTCAGGTGATCTGTCCACCTTGGCCTCCTAAGGTGTTGGGATTACAGGTGTGAGCCACTGCACCCAGCCTATTCCTATTTTTAAATGCTGGTCAGGTCACCTTAAAATGGTTTCCTCACTCTCTAAGGATCTGGGATAGGGTTTTCCACTGTTCTAGATTATCCCCATGTGTTTTCACTTGACAGAGATTATGATGAAGAACAGGTTCACACCCACACTGCCTCCCAGTGAGCCTTCCCCACCACACAAAGCTGCCTCCAGGAATCGCTGCCAGCTCTGATTTCAGGAAGAGTAACTGGGCTCAGAGCACTGAAGACACTTGCCCAAGGCGACACAGCCTGGATGTCGCAATGCCCATTTCTGCCTAACTCCTGGAGGAGGAAAATGACTAAATACACCTAATTTCACTGCTATTGAGTAAAATTTAATCCAGTCCTTCCTCCACTTCTGCAGGTAAGATCGAGCTTCACTCGCATGCTGTTCTGTTACACTATACCACATAAATTAAAGGCATTCCAGAGCTCAGACTTTAAAATGTCTGTTTCACTTTGGGAGGCCGAGGCAGGAGGATCACTTGAAACCAGGAGTTCGAGACCAGCCTGGCCAAAGTGGTGAAACTGTCTCTACGAAAAATACAAAAATTAGCCGGGTGTGGTCGCGCACACCTGTACTCCCAGTAGTCCCAGCTGCTCAGGAAGCTGAGACATGAGAATCGCTTGAACCCAGGAGGTGGAGTTTGCCGTGAGCCAAGATTGTGCTACTGCACTCCAGCCTGGGCAATAGAATCAGACTGTGTCTCATAAAAAGAAAAAAAAATTGCTGAACACAAATCATTGACTAATACAAGCGCTTTAAATATTAAAATTGTTTCTTAAAAAGCAAAAGAGGCTGGGCACAGTGACTCACGCCTGTAATCCTAGCACTTTGGGAGGCTGAGGCGGGAGGATCACTTGAGGTCAGGAGTTCGAAACCAACCTGGCCAACATGGTGAAACCCCGTTTCAAATACAAAAAAAAAAAAAAAACAAAAAAAACAAAAAAAACTAGTCGAGCATAGTGGCAGGTGCTTGTAATCCCAGCTACTTGGGAGGCTGAGGCAGGAGGATCGCTTGAACCTGGGGGACAGAGGTTGCAGTGAGCCAAGACTGCCTGGGTGACTGCACTACAGCCTGGGTGACAGATCGAGACTCCATCTCAAAAAAAAGAAAAAGAGGCCAGGCAGTGTGGCTCATGCCAGTAATCCCAGCACTTTCGGAGGGGGAGGCAGGTGGATCACTTGAGCAGAGGAATTCGAGACCAGCCTGGGCAACACGGTGAAACCCCATCTCTACAAAAATACAAAAATTAGCCAGGTGTGATGATGCCCGCCTGCAATCCCAGCTACTCTGGAGTCTGAGGCAGGAGGATCGCTTGAGCCTGGGAGGTGGAGTCTGCAGTGAGCTGTGATCATGCCACTGAACTCCAGCCTGGGTGACAAAGCAAGAACTTGTCTCAAAAATAAAAAATAGAATAGCAAAAAATAAAGGTTACGTACAAAGGGGAATCGCTAAGCTGATTCCAAAAATGAATAAGTAGAAAATCTGTAGTGGAACCAGAGCATCCCCCCCTGCTTTGGAGAAGGGTTATGACACAGCACGCAGTCAGCTGGGGACAGATGGCACGGATGTATCTGCACATAAAGTTCAAGTCATTTTGGTTGGTGCAGGATCATCCAGACCTTCCCAAGACTGAATAAGCCTGTGGCTTTCTTTCTTTTCCATAGTCCCAACAAGTCTACATGACGTTCAATTCTTTATTTTCTTGTTTGTTTGTTTGTTTTGAGACAGAGTCTCACTCTGTCACCCAGCCTGGAGTGCTGTGGCATAATCTTGGCTCACTGTACCCTCCGCCTCCTGAGTTCAAGCAATTCTCCTGCCTCAGCCTCCCAGGTAGCTGGGATCACAGGCATGCACCACCACGCCTGGCTAATTTTGAATTTTTAGTAGAGACAGTATTTCTCCATGCTAATCAGGTTGGTCTCAAACTCCCGACCTCAGGTGACCCTCCCACCTCAGCCTCCCAAAGTGCTGGGATTACAGGTGTGAGCCACCACACCCAGCTGCCCAGCCTGAATTTTTAAAAAAGTTTTTATATAGCTTGATACCAATGGATTAAATCTGAACAGGGCATTTGGCATGACTCAGCTACAGGAAAGAGTTATCCACGGCGTTCTCAGCCCTCTCCTACACCCAGCCCCGCTGCAGGAAAGGGTCACGGTCAGCTTTTTCTCTGTGACCCTGTGGCCGGCATTAAGGCTGTCCATAAATAATCCTTCCTTTCTCTCCTTCCAGACACACATAAAGACTGCCCTTCCTGGAACCCCTTTGAAGCTGGGCATGACCAGGTGACCTGCTCTGGCTAATGAGTGTGAGTGGAGGGGACAGGTGTCCTATCAGGTCCAAGCTTCAGGAGTCACTGCCTGCTGTGCCATCTTCTCTTCTTCCCAGTGCCCAAGGGCTGGCAGCACTCCAGATGATGGCTGTGCCATGGGCCCAGGGCACATGGGTGATACAGGGCAGAGCGCTTGGCTGGCCCACAAAAGAGAGAAGCCTCTGCTGCATGAGGACCATGGAGAAAGTGCAGCTGTGACTCCCACACAGCCCAGCCTGCTGTGCCCAACACGGCTCCAGGAGAGCCTGGCATGTGGAGGTCTCAGAAAAATCGATGAACACGCTGGGCGCGGGGACTCACGCCTGTAATCCCAACATTTTGGGAGGCTGAGGTGGGCTGATCGCCTGAGGTGAGGAGTTCAAGACCAGCCTGGCTAACATGGCAAAACCCCACCTCTACTAAAAATACAAAAATTAGCTGGGAGTGGTGGTGGGCGCCTATAATCCCAGCTACTCAGGAGGCTGAGGGAGGAGAATCACTTGAACCCAGGAGGCAGAGGCTGCAATGAGCCGAGATCATGACACCGCACTCCAGCCTGGGTGGCAAGAGGGAAACTGTCTCAAAAAAAAAAAAATGAATGCTGAGTGAATGAATGAATGGCAGGGAATCGGGACAGGGTCACAGATGTCCCCCCAGGCCGGAGGTGGAGGAAGCAGCTATGCCTGAAGCCTGCTCTCCACACAGATGCTTTATTTCCCACACTCCCGTTTTGCCGTGCTGAACCTGGCGTCTTGGTCCTGACTTTTCCCCCTCCTGGCAGCACTGGAGGGCTCTTGGGGACTGAGGAGCTACAGAGACAGGGACACAGGATGCATGGAGAGCCTGGGAGAGGGAGACAAGAGAGCGAGCCTGAAGCAGGAGGCGGGGGACCCACAGGGAGTCCGGGCTCAGCAGACAGGGAAGGGGCAGATATGGAGACAAGACGGAGACCTGACCAGGAAGCCGAGAGAACAGGAGGTCGGGAGGCAGAAGGAAAAGCAGGGTCAGGAGCAGAGAGGACGGGGAGACAGAGACGAGGCGGTGAGGAAGGGCGGATGGAAACAGGTAGGGGGCAAAAAGACAGAGGCCTGGGACTGGGAGAAGATGGAGACCCACAAGGCAAACAGGGAAGCAGAGACACAAGAGACCCCGCAGAGAGCCAGGGCAGGGTGGGGACTGCGTGCCCCTCGTGTTAGCCCCGGGAGTCTTTGCTGGTGGAGGAGCCAGGGCCAGTGCTGGAGGCGGGGCTGGGGCTGGAGGCATGGCCTCTGCTGGACCCAAGGCCTCCGCTGGACTCAGACACTGTGCCTCCACTCTCCACACCCCGCTCCGCGCTTTCTCCACCTCTGCTGGACCCCACATATCCCGTGGAGCCCAGGTAGCTGCTGGCACTGGCAGGTCTGAAGGTCACGTGGCCCCCACTCGAGGCACTGGTGGAGCCCAAGGTCATGTGGCCAGTGCTGGGGTCACCGTGGGTGGCGTGGCTGGGCAAATGCCCCGCACCGGGGCTGAGGGGGCCAAAAGTGACGCGGCCATGAGAGCCGCGGCCTTTGCTAGTCCCTTGGCTCAAGATGGACCCGGGGATGGCACGGGGCTGCAAGGAGGGCACGAGGGCGGTGCTGGAGCCGTTCCTCTGGGTGCTGGCCAGGTCCACACCCAGGGTGCTGTCCAGCTTCACAGCGGCATCAGCCAGGTCCTTCTGGCGCTGTGCCTCTGCCTGCTCCTGGAGCTCCACCTGCAGGGAAGGTAAGCTGGGCCCTCCAATGCACACTGAGGCCTGGCCCCACCCCCGTGGGCCCCACTCTCACCAGCTTCTCCACCTGGCTCAGCAGCTCCTCCCTGCTCATGGGGTAGTCATCTCTGGCCTCAAAACCCGGGGGGTCTTCTCTGGTGAGGGGAAGGAAAACCGGGAAAGACTAGATCTCAGTCCTCAAAAAGGCCAGTGGCCATTCCGGATAAACTCAGTGAGCCTCAGCCATTCTCCCACCAGCCCCGAGTGCCCTGCCCTTCTAGGGTACCCGGGGCCCCATCTTCCCACACAGGCGCCAAGCCCTACTCCTCTGGAGTGCTTCCTTTGAAGCACACACTTCATCTTTTTTTTTTTTTTTTTTTTTTTTTTGAGATGGAGTTTCACTCTGTGGCCCAGGCTGGAGTACAGTGGCATGATCTTGGTTCAGGGAAACCCCCCCAGGTTCAAGCGATTCTCCTGCCTCTGCCTCCTGAGCAGCTGGGATTACAGGCACACACCACCATGCCTGGCTAATTTTTGTATTTTTAGTAGAGACAGGGTTTCGCCATGTTGGCCAGGCTGGTCTCAAACTCCTGACCTCGTGATCCGCCCGCCTCCGCCTCCCAAAGTGCTGGGATTGCAGGCGTGAGCCACCATGCCCGGCCATACTTCATCTTCTAACCCCCCAAAACCCCAAAACCCTCTACCATGGAAGCCCCTTCCCCTCTGCATCCCTCCTGCCCTGTGCCTCACAGATTGTCAGGGGGCTGAAGTGGAGCCATCTTCTTCGGAAGGTCCTCTAGGTTCTGGCCCAGCACCAAGAAGGCAGCATTGGCCAAGGAGGTGAAGTTCTGGAAAGTGTGGAGCCTGCGGTCAGCTGGGGCCCACCCCAAGGCCTGCCTCCTGCCCCGCTCCCTGCGGCCCCGACCTGGGCATCCAGGAAGGCCTGCACGGTGAGGAGCTCCACCAGCCGCTTCTCGATGAGGCTCAGGAAGAGGCCCAGGTCCCGGTCTCGCATGCTGGGCTTGACCCCAAGGAGGTCGTCGATCATGCTGCCGTCACAACAGGCCTTGGTGAAGAGGAGCTGGATACCTGCGTCATGGAGGGCCCGCTGTCAGGGATCTGGCGGTGCTGGCTGGGTGCCAGCCCTCTCCCCACGCAGGTCCCCACTGCCTCATTCTACAGAGACTGCGGTCAAGGCTCAGAGACCAAAAGGGACTCACCTGAGCTCAGCCAGCCAGGCATGGGGAGGGCACGGCTGTGCATCCCTGTCTCCCTGGCTGGTCCTTCAAAGTCAGCCTCAAGTGTCACTGCCTCCAGCAAGCCTTCCCAGTTACCCCCACAGAGCCAGCTTCATGAGTGTGAGACCCAGGCAATGGTGAGGGATTCCTATGTTGAAAGTCTCGGTAATTTTTTAACAAGGGGCCCCTCATTCTGCACTGGGCCCCACAAATGATGGTCTTGCACCACAGACTGAGTTAGGGCCTCCTCTCGCCCCCAGTGCCTGGGTGTCCTCCATCCTAGCCCAAGTGATGAGTGCCCAGTGCCCATGTCAGTCCCCTCCAGGGCCTCTCCCCACTGTGCCCACATCACCTAGCACAAGGCTGGGCACAGCCATCATGACAGAGGGAAGGAGGACCTGCCTGTATGTGGGCTCCGACTGTGCCCCAAGCTGGCTGTCCGGCTCACTCCCCACCACACCCATCTCTCTCCATCCATCATCCCTTCTAATTCCCATGACAACGCTGCAAAGTAGGCACTGCCATCCCCATTCCCAGAGGGGCTCAGGAGGAGGAAGCCACACACCAAGGTTCACAGTTGGTGGAGATGAGATTCAAACCCAGGACAGGCTGGGCCCAGTGGCTCACACCTGTAATCCCAGCACTTTGGGAGTCCAAGACAGGAGGATGGCTTGAGTCCAAGAGTTCAGGACTAGCCTGGGCAACATAGTAAGATCCCACCTCTAAAAAAAAAAAAATTCAGGAGGATCCATCTCATCAACCTAGAAAAAAAAAGAAAAAAAAATACAGTGGCTCATGCCTATAATCCCAGCAATTTAGGAGGCCAAGGCAGGTACATCACCTGAGGTCAGGAGTTTAAAACCAGCCTGGCCAACATGGTGAAACCCCGTCTCTACTAAAAATACAAAAATTAGCCAGGGATGGTGGCAGGTGCCTGTAATCTCAGCTACTAGGGAGGCTGAGGCAGGAGAATTGCTTGACCCTGGGAAGCAGACGTTGCAGTAAGCAGAGACTGCACCACTGCACTCCAGCCTGGGCAAAAGAATGAAACTCCTCTCAAAAGATAACTAAATCTTAAAAAATTTAAAAAAAAATTTTAAGGCCACGTGCAGTGGCTCACACCTGTAATCCCAGCACTTTGGGAGGCCGAGGTGGGCAGATCACCTGAGGTCAGGAGTTCGAGACCAGCCTGGCCAGCATGCTAAAACCCTGTCTCTACTAAAAATATAAAAATTAGCCAGGTGTGGTGGCAGGCTCCTGTAATCCCAGCTATTTGGGAGGCTGAGGCATGAGAATTGCTTGAATCCAGGAGGCAGACGTTGCAGTGAGCTGAGATCACACCACTGCACTCCAGCCTGGACAACAAGAGCAAAAGGCGGGGGAGCCGCAGTGGCTCAGGACAGTTGTCCAGGCACTTGAGGAGGTGAGACTACGTGTTCGATGCCAGCCTGGGAAACATAGAGACTTCTCATCCATTTAAAAAGAAATTTTTTTAAAGGAAACTCTAGATCCCTACCTCATACCATCCATACAGATTAATTTGACATAAGTCACAGACTTCAATGTGGGAGCTCAAACAATGAAACCTCTGAGAAAACACAGGACAATGCCTTTGTAACCCCAGGACAGGCAGAAATTTCTTAGGCAGGCCACAAAGTCACTGACTACAAAAAGAAATTTTCATAAATTAGATCTCAAAACGAAGAAACTTCAGTTCATCACCAAAAAAGTGAAAAGGCAAGCTATAGTAAAAGAGAAAATATTTACAGGTTGGGCATGGTGGCTCATGCCTGTAATCCCACACTTTGGAAGGCCAAGGCAGGTAGAGCAGGAGTTCAAGACCAGTCTGGCCAAGATGGTAAAACCTCATCTCTATTAAAAATACAAAAATTAGCGAGGCATGATGGTGCAAGCCTGTAATCCCAGCTACTTGGGAGGCTGAGGCAGAGAATTGCTTGAACTGGGGGGGCCGAGGTTACAGTGAACCGAGATCGCATCACTGCACTCCAGCCTGGGCTACAATGCAAGACTCCGTCTCAAAAAAAAAAAAAGAGGGAGAAAATATTTACCAAAAGTCTAGTATCTAGGATATACAAAGAACTCCTGTCAGTTGTAACAAGATAAACCCAATTTTTAAAAAAACAAGTGCACATGATTGAAAAGGAATTTCACAAAAGATATCCGAATGGCCAATATGATGATCAATATTATTAGTCACCAGGGAAATGCCAATTAAATTAATAGAGATAGTACTGGACACACATCAGATGGCTAATATTAAAATGGCTCAAAAAATATAAAATAAAATGGCTGACAGAAAGTGGTGGAGAAGGTGCGGAGCGTCTGAGATTCTCATATGTTCACATGGCAAGGGCATAAAATCTTGCAGCCAGTGTGGAAGACTGTTTGGCATTTTCTAATAAGTATCAACATATACCTCCCCTATGACCCAGCAGTCCCACTACTAGGCATGTATAGACAGATAGATGTACATGGATGATCCATGGATGAATACTGGATAGAGAGATGGATGGATAGGTGGATGATGGGTAGGGGCAGTTGGAGGGATAGCATTTATTTTTCAGCGTTTTGTGAAACAAGTGGAATAATGCATAATAAGTGCCTAGCAAAAGTCAAATATCATTGCAGATAGATGGATGAAAAGATGGATGTGAGGCCGTTGGAGGGATAGATGAGACAGATGGACGAATAGACCCTGGATGGATGGATGGACATGGAACAGATGGAGAGATAGATCCTGATGGATTGATGGACATGGCACAGTTGGAGGGATAGACCCTGGAAGGATGGATGGATGGATGGATGGATGGATGGATATGGGACAGATGGAGGGATAGATCCTGAATAAATGATGGATATGGGACAGTTGGAGGGCTACACCCTGGATGGATAGATGGATGGGTGATGGATGGATGGATGGATATGGGGCTGTTGGAGGGACAGACCCTGGGTGGACAGATGGATGGATGGATAGATGGATATGGGACAGTTGGAGGGACAGACACTGAGTGGACAGATGGATGGATATGGGACAGTTGGAAGGACAGATGCTGGATGGATGTCATGGATAGATGGATATAGGATAGTTGGAGGAACAGACACTGGATGGATGGATGATGGATGGATGGGTGGATGAATATGGGCCAGTTGAAGGGATAGATCCTGGATGGATGGATGGATGGATGGATGGACGGACAGACATGGGACAAATGATAAGCAAGTGGACCAGGTCATCCATGCAATGCCTCCAAGCTGCCAGTCCAGGACTGGGCCCTCCATGGGATGATGGCATCCTTCCAAGTGGAGAAGCCAGGCCTGGGAGGGAGAGCCCATGGGTGCTCACCAGCCTTGAGCTTCTCCAGCTTTTCCCGAACATCCTGGAAGCGGGCCTCAAGGCGCTCGGCCTCTGAGCGCACCTTGTCCACGCGCTGCTGCAACTCCTTCTGCTGCCGCTCCTGCAGCAAATGCTGGTCATCCTCGCTGGCACGTGCATTCCCCAAAGCCTCCTGCATCTGTGGGGACAGAGCTGAACACTGGGCCGGATGGCAGCCTTAGGAGTTGGGGGTACGGAACTGGGAAGAAGAGGCAGGAGAGGGGCTGAGGGGCAGGAAGTAGAGGAGGCGATGGGGAGGGCAGGCCTCACTCACCTCCTTGATCTCTTCCTGCATGTGCTCCAGTTCCAAGTTCTGCTCATTGATGAAGTTAAACTCAGCAAAGTTTCGCTCCTCAACTGGCAGAGTTGGGCAAGGTGGGGCCCAGAGAGAGGGAGACAGAGAGGCACACAGAAGGCCAGAGAAAGTGAGGTTGAGGAAGGCCACACAGAGACCAAGGCAGAGAAATGAACAGAGAGGAGTCACAGAGACACAGAGGCATGGGAAGATATGGCGCAGGGGCCACAAAAACACACCACGAGGCAGACAGGGAAAGCCAGAGACCCAGAAACAGCAAGGGAGATGGGGAGATGCAGGCAGGAGGAGAGAAACAGAGAGGGACAGGTTGAGGAAAGGATGTGGAGAGTGACCCCAGGCCCAGGAGTGAAGAGGGGCAGAGGAGGGAGAGACAGACACACAACAAATCCAAAAGAAACAGGTGGGCAGAGAGATGCAGGGACAGAAACACAGAAAAAGGGGATCAGATGGGAGCCAGGGGTGGGAGAGGGATGAGGGGGACACCAAGCACACAGAGATGGGGAGGGGGCAGAGATAGGCCACAGTTAGATGACAGTGGACACAGGTGGCGAGTCCCAGGCCTGATACTTTGTTCCCTGGCACAGGTGAAAGAGTCCTCAGGGCCAGAGCCAAGGCCGCCTACACTGGACTCAGGGGGTACCTGGGCCCCTGGGCCTCCTCCCTCCTCCCAGGGCCCCACTCACTTTCCAGATACTTCTGCACCAACAGGTCGGGGTTGCTCTCCCCTGTCAGCTGGGACAGTTTATTCAGGGCATCCTCGTAGCGAAGCACCAGCGTCTCCTGGGAGGTCTTCCGGAGGCCCTCAGCCACCTCCTGGGCTGGGGGAAGAGAGAGCAGCAGGTCAGCCTCCTGGGTGGCCTCCAGCACAGGGACCTCCTGGGCCTGGGTGAACAAAGCGCGGTGCCCCCTGGGGCAGCCAGGCCCTCGAGATGAGGAGGCAGCAGCCCCAGCCTCACCCCGCTTTTCACGCTTCTGCAGGACGTCGGGATCCAGCTGCCGGTCGTTGTGCTTGAGCTTGAGGAAGCGGTGCAGCTGCTCCAGGTGGGAGATCTGCCGCTGCAGGACCTGCGCCTCCATCTCACTCTGGGCCTCTTCCTTCTCCGCGCGCTCCCGCAGCAAGCCCATCTTGGCCTTCGCCTCCTCCCTGGGGGGATCAGCCAGTGTCAGGATGGCTAGAGGCTGGACTGGGGTCGGCCTGGGGTCCTGGGGATGGGCAGGGTCAGCCTGAGGTTGTGGGGGATGGGGCGGAGTCAGCTGGCGTCCTGGATGGGCAGGTCCTAAGGCAGACTCGGGCCATCACTGATGTCCATCAAGGACCATGAGGCAACAAAAGCCAGAGAAGAATTCAGTGCAAGGGAAGAAAGCATTTGGAGCAAGAGGAGAAGAGGGCGACGCTGAGAAAGAGGCAGGGATGGGGAGAGAGCCCCAGAGAGGCAGAGAGAAGCCGACACCTAAAGCAGCTTCAGCCCTCAACTCCTTACAGCTTATCTCTTTATCTGAAGGTGGCCCGAGACAATATCTGTCCCTTGCAACCAATACTGACAAATAACAAATTTGCCAGATGCTTGCAGGCTCCAGGGCCCCTGCTGCCCTATATGTGCACATCTTAATTCTCTCTGCATTCTTATATGCTAGATGCACTTTTCTTTTGAGATGGAGTCTCACTCTGTTGCCCAGGCTGGAGTGCAGTGGCGAAATCTCAGCTCACTGCAACCTCTGCCCCCAGGGCTCAAGCCATCCTCCCACCTCAGCCTCCTAAGTAGCTGGGAGCACAGATACCTGCCACCACACTCAGCTAAGTTTTTGTATTTTTGGTAGGGATGGGGGTTTCACCATGTTGACCAGGCTGGTCTCAAACTCCTGAGCTCAAGCAATCTACCCACCCTGAAGTGCTGGTATTACAGGCATGAGCCATGGAGCATGGCCACTAGATGCATAATTATGTGCTAGATGGGGTCAGTAGAGGTTAATTTACACGCCCAAGAAAGAGAACAGGACCTTGCCTGTGGAGCTGGGGAACTGGTAGGGGAGAGAGAGAACAGGAGCATATAATGCGGGAAAAAGTAGCTTCTGATGTCTATTTCTTAAGTCCTGAATCTTCCCACCACTGCCTTATGGAAAGGTGCATCCTGAGTCATCTGGGTCCCACCACCCCAGGATGCCCGCAGTCCCTACCTGACGGCATAGGCAGAGGTGGAGGAGAGGATGAGGGTGCTGACCATGTGCTGCAGGTGGTGGATCTTCTGTCGGGGGAGGAGGAAAAAAATCAGTGCCACTTCTTACAACCTCATTCTCAGAGTCTTTCCTTTTGGCCCCCGTGCTTTCTCCAATAAGGAGTGAAGCTCTTGAGGCTTCCAAATGTGGACCCTCCTCATTAGCAACTGCCCATGAAAGAGATTTTAAAGAGGTATGAAGTCAAAGTGATAAGCTGGATCAAAAGCTTCTTTCTGTAGATAACCAAAAACTAAGAAAATATTTAGTAACTGGGGGCTGGGTGGACATTAGGTGGAGGAGATGGAGAGGAAATGGTGTTTCTCTGGGAGACCTTTTGGAATAGTTTTGATTTGAGAACCTTGTTCATGTTTTATATATTCATAAAGGAAATTAAATCAACAAAGAGAGGAGTGAAAACTAAAACTGAATGCAAATGGGAGCAAGTGAACTTAACCATATTTAAGAATAATAATGAGGGCCAGGCACAATGGCTCACACCTGTAATCCCAGCACTTTGGGAGGCCGAGGTGGGTGGATCACAAGGTCAAGAGTTCCAGACCAGCCTGACCAACATGGTGAACACCTGTCTCTACTAAAAATACAAAAATTAGTAGGGCATGGTGGCCCGCACCTGTAATCCCAGCTACTTGGGAGGCTGAGGAAAGAGAATCGCTTGAACCCAGGAGGCAGAGGTTGCAGTGAGCCGAGATCACACCACTGCACTACATCCTGGGTGACAGAGCGAGACTCCGACTGAAGAAAAAAGAAAAAAAAGAACAATATTAGGTCAGGTGCGGTGGCTCATGCCTGTAATCCCAGCACTTTGGGAGGCCAAGGCGGGTGGATCACCTGAGGTCAGGGGTTTGAGACCAGTCTGACCAACATGGAGAAACCCCATCTCTACTGAAAATACAAAATTAGCTGGGCGTGGTGGTGCACACCTTTAACCCCAGCTACTAGGGAGGCTGAGGCAGGAGAATCGCTTGAACCCAGGAGGTGGAGGTTTTGCCGTAAGCCAAGATCATGGCCACTGCACTCCAGCCTGAGTGCCAAAGTTCGTCTCCATCTAAAAAAAAAAAAAAAAAAAAAAAAGAATAAGAAAAAGAAAAAAAGATATATAAATACTCATATTCTCAGAAGACAAAACAAACTGCAAACAAATCCTGAACCCTATTTATCAGGTGTGGGAGGCGGTGGTATAGCTGTAGCAATTCTGAAATTCTTGTGTATGTATCATACGATCGAGCAAATGAGTAAGTATATTGATGTGGTTGGGAGCTGGGGTTCCCACTGTGGGAGAAGAGAGGTAGAAAGAGGAAATGAAGAATGCTCAGGAAAAAGCTGCTGGTGTTGGAATGGAATCAGAGGTATCAACGTGAACTCACTATTGTAAAATATGTTGGCCAGGTGCAGTGGCTCATGCCTGTAATCCCAACACTTTGTGAGGCCAAGGTGGGAGAATCGCTTGAGCCCAAAAATTCAAGAGCAGCCTGGACAACATGGTAAGACCCCATCTCTAAAAAAAATAAATAGAATTTTAAAAAATGTGTGCTTCTAGCTCTCTCCAGAGAAAGGGCGCTTACTGATTGGTCCATTGGTGGCCATGATCGGGCCTGGAGGAAATGCTGCAAGTGCCCACTTGTTTTGCGGGACTGGCAGCCCAGTCCCCAGCCTTCAGGCCCTCCCTGGCATCACTAGTCATGGGACAAACCGACCTCAGGTGCTGAGATAATGCAAGCACACACTATCACTGCTGTGACATTCCACCCAAAGTGTAGACCCCAAATCTAATCATGAATCAAGATCAGATATTGGGAGGCTAAGGTGAGTGGATCATGAGGTCAGGAGTTCGAGAGCAGCTTGGCCAACATGGTGAAACCCTGTCTCTACTAAAAATGCAAAAAAAAAAAATAGCTGGGCGCGGTGGTGGGCACCTGTAATCCCAGCTACACGGGAGGCTGAGGCAGGAGAATCGTTTAAACCCAGGAGGCAGAGGTTGCAGTGAGCCAGGATCGAGCCATTGCACTCCAGCCTGGGAGACAGAGTGAGACTCCGTCTCAAAAAAAAAAAAAAAAAGAAAAAGAAACAGATAAACCAGCATTGTACAACACGATTGGCCTAGATGCTTCCAAAATGTCAACATGATGGAGAAAAAAAGGCCAAAGGACTGACCCAGATGAACAGAGCCAGAACAACCAAATGCAATGTGGGGCTCTGGACTGGAGCCTAGAGTGGGAAAATCAAGTTTGCTATAAAGGACATAATTGAGACAACCAGTGAACTTGAAATACGGACTGTTTAGAATTCTAACAATGTTAACGTCCCTGACCTGGTAACAGCACTGTGTGTTCTTTTTTTTTTTTTTCTTTTGAGACAGCGTCTCACTCTGTCACCCCAGGCTGGAGTGTAATGACGTGATCTTGGCTCACTGCACAACCTCCGCCTCCCCGGTTCAAGCAATTCTCTGCTTCGGCCTCCTGAGTAGCTGGGATTACAGGCATGTGCTACCACGCCCAGCTAATTTTTTTTTCTTTTTCTTTTTTTTTTTTTTAAGTAGAGACGGGGTTTCACCATCTTGGCCAGACTGGTCTTGAACTACCAACCTCAGGTGATCCGTCTGCCTTGGCCTCTCAAAGTGATGGGATTACAGGCGTGAGCCACCACGCCCAGGCAGCACTGTGTTTATGTAAGAAAATGGCATTGTTCTCAGTAAATGCTCACTAAAGTACTTAGGAGCATAATGCCTGCAACATACCATCAAACAGTTCAGCAATCAGGATAACATATTATTTTCACCAGAATGATAATTACACACACGCAGAGTAAGGGGGGGTGAGAAAGAGAGAGCAAATGTGGCAAATGATCAAACTTGGTGAAGGATATATAGGAGTTCTTTGTACAATTCTTGCACCTTTTCTGTAACTTGAAATTATTCCAAAATTAAAGTTAAGGCCGGCACAGTGGCTCATGCCTCTAATCCCAGCACTCTGGGAGGCCGAGGCAGGTGAATTGCCTGAGGTCAGGAGTTCAAGACCAGCCTGGGCAACATGGTGAAACCCCATATCTACTGAAAAAAAAAATGTTTTTAATTAGCCAAGCATAATGGCAGGTGCCTGTAGTCCCAGCTGCTTGGGAGGCTGAGGCAGGAGAATCTCTTGAACTGGGAGGCAGAGCTGAGATCGCCCCACTATACTCCAGCCTGGGTGACACAGTGAGACTCCATCTCAAAAGAAAAAAGAGAGAGCTGAGCACAGTGGCTCACGCCTGTAATCCCAGTACTTTGGGAGCCGAGGCAGGTGGGTCACAAGGTCAGGAGTTTAAGACCAGCCTGGCCAGCAGGGTGAAACCCCATCTCTACTAAAAACACAAAAATTAGCTGGGCTCAGTGGCGGGTGCCTGTAGTCCCCAGCTATTGAGGAGACTGAAGCAGGAGAATCACTTGAATCTGGGAAGAGGAGGCTGCAGTGAGCCGAGATCGCAC
Source organism: Cacajao melanocephalus (assembly GCA_963573385.1). NCBI lineage: Eukaryota > Metazoa > Chordata > Mammalia > Primates > Pitheciidae > Cacajao > Cacajao melanocephalus. The sequence continues at coordinate 21,127 of CAUYLG010019510.1, forward strand.
CACTGTACTCCAGCCTGGGGGACAGAGCAAGACTCCATCTCAAAAAAAAAAAAAAAAAAGTCAAAAGAGAGGGGACAGGGCTGGTTCAGATACCCGTGGAATTTATAATAAATGGTCTTGCTTGCTCGTAGATTGCCCTGGGTGATAATATTCAGAATGACACTCTGCTTTCTACAGCTATAAATGAGGCTACTTTCCTTGTAGGCCTCTATGCCCTCTGGACTAAAGCAAGCCTACAGCTCTAGTCTATTCCATACTTGAGGCCTGAGTGCTGGAGCAGGTAGGGAAACAGCTGTAGGGAGGACCCGGGCAGGGGTCCCTCTCTCCTCCCCTGGATGTCGGGCAGCTGACCTTCTTGAGCTTGCGGTCCATGTTCAGATAGCGGTTCCTCTCGATCCGCAGCAGATCCAGCTCCTCACGCAGAGCCGCGTTCTGCACCAGCTGGATGTCAAAGTGACAGGTGGCCTGGGAGTAGAAAGGCGGTTGGAAGAGAGGGCCTGAGGCCAGGCCTGTCTCCCTCCTCCAAGTTCAGCCCAGGAAGAGGCACTTATCAGAGCTGGGGCCAGCCTGTTTCCTGAGAAACATGGGTTCTTTGGGGTTGCTGAAAGCAATGTCCACTCCCCTCTAAGGACCCATCAGTCTCCTTTCCTTGGGAACCTCCATCCCTCCAGAATCCTGCGACCCGACACACATGGGCACACACTGTCCGCCATTTATGGAACCCAACGACCATGCCCAGCTCTTCCCCTAAACCCACAATTCAGGCAGGCCGAGGGACCAGAATGTTGACTCTCACCCTGTCCAGCTGGTCTTCCAGGATCCTGATCCTTCGCCGGATCTTGACCTTCTGATCTCGGATGAATCCCGAGGACTTGACATTCTTACTGTGGGTAAAGATCCGTGTCTCCCACTCCTGGATCTAGAAGAAAGAGGATGGTACCTGTTTATGATTGCCTGGACGTGGGAAAGATTGAATGGCCAAGGGAAAATGAGTCATTACGCACGGCAGACATCAGCTGCCCCTATCGCCCCAGAATCCCATCTACCCTTCTGCTGACTGTATCCAGTCCTCCATGTGGTTCTGGTGGGCCTTCTAACCACAGCGTATCACCCTCTCAGCCACATGACCCAGTTCTAGAGACTCACAGGGATTGGCCTAGAGATGAGCTTGTGACCCAATGAAGCCAGCCTGACTCGTTTCCTTTTTTTTTGAGACAGCGTCTCACTCTGTCACCCAGGCTGGAGTGAGGTGGCGTGACCTCGGCGTGACCACCTCCCAGGCTCAAGTGATTCTCATGCCTCAACCTCCCGAGTAGGTGGGATAACAGGCATGTACCGCCACATCTAGCTAGTTTTTGTAATTTTAGTAGAGATGGGGTTTCCCCATGTTGGCCAGGCTGGTCTCAAACTCCTGACCTCAAGTGATCCACCCGCCTTGGCCTCCCAAAGTGCTGGGATTACAGGCGTGAGCCACAGTGCCCGGCCCTGACTCCTTTCCTGATAGTGTGGGGGGAGCACATGAGATGGAAGGATGAGATTCCAGGACTTTGGCGGTCATAGCCCCCACCACAGGGGGGATCCTGGGAGAATGGGGCCAGTGAGCAGAAGTGGAGAGGAGAGTTGGAGAGATGCTGAGAATGAACATTACACATTCTAATGATGACAGTAGAATCCCTGGGTCTGCTTATGCCTCAAACCAAATTCCAAGCTATCCTTCTCATTTCTGTATTCATCTGTGCTTACTGGGGTGTGCTTTGTCTCTCCAAGCAAACTAGGGGTTCCATGAGGGCAGAGAGTTGTGTTTTCTCTGTGTCTGAGACAAAGAAGATGTTCAACAAAACGTGTGAACTAAATAGATAAATGAATTGCTTAACACTGCGTTTCAATTTGTGCTTTGTTATGGGTTGAATCGTGTCCCGTAAAAACTCATATGTTGGCTGGGCACAGTGGCTCACGCCTGTAATCCCAGCACTTTGGGAGACTGAGGCAGGAGTTTGAGACCAGCCTGGCCAATATGGCAAAACCCCACCTCTACTAAAAATAGAAAAATTAGCCAGGTGTGGTGGCAGGTGCCTGTAGTCCCAGCTACTTGGGAGGCTGAGGCAGGGGAATTGTTTGAACCTGGGAGGCAGAGACTGTAGTGAGCTGAGAGACTGGGTGACACGTCTCCAAATCAACAGTACCAAAAACTGCCAGCAAACCGACAGAAGCAAAGAAAGTGGCATGGAATAGACATATTCTCCCCCACACCATTCAGAAGGAACCAAACCTACACCTTGATCTTGGACTTCTGGCCGTCAGAACTGTGAGAAAACATATTTTTGTTATACAAGCCACCCAATTTGTGGAACTTTGTCACGGCAGCCCTAACAAACTAATCCATGCACCAAGATACTGCAGACGGCTGCAGCAAACTTAAGACTCACCATGGGGATTTTTTGTTCTTTTTTAGAGATAGGGTTTCACCATGTTGGCCAGGCTGGTCTTGAACTCCTGACCTCGTGATCCACCCATCTCAGCCTCCCAAAGTGCTGGGATTACAGGCACGAGTCACCACGCCGGGCCACTGGGATGTTTTAAATTTTTGAGGAAGACCTTGATATTGGTCAGATGGTCAGATACCACATGAACTACTAGCTCAAGGTAGTTCACAAGTTCAGCATGAGGGGGCGCTATCGTCTTTTTCATGATGTCACATCTTTGTTAGACTGGATTTTCAGCAGTTGCTGTGATAAAAGGCAAATACCCAAATGTTGGCCAGGCACAGCGGCTCACGCCTGTAATCCCAGCACTGTGGGAGGCCGAGGTGGGCAGATCACCTTAGGTCAGGAGTTCAAGACCAGCCTGGCCAACAGGGTGACACTCCATCTCTATTAGAAATACAAAATTAGCCAAGCATGTTGGCAGGCACCTGTCCCAACTACTTGGGAGGCTGAGGCAGGAGAATCGCTTTAACCCGGGAGGTGGAGATTGCAGTGAGCCAAGACTGCACCACTGCACTCCAGCCTGGGCAACAGAGCGAGACTCTGTCTCTAAATAAATAAATAAAGTGTATAATTTGATATGTTTTGACATAAAATAGTGAAAATATCCATCATGCCTAAAAGTTTCCTTGTGCCCTTTTGTAGTAGCTCACCCCATTCTCTTCCTGCAGCCAAGTCTCCCCCCAGCAATCACTCAACTGTTTCTTGTCACTATAGATTGGTTTGCATTTTCTAGAACTTTATATTAATAGAATTGTATAGTATGGACTCTACTGGGGATCAAAAGGGTATCTAGTTTCTTTCACACTGAATAGTTATTTTGTGATTCACCCATGTTGTGTGTATCAATAACCCATTTCTTTTATTCATGAGTCGTATTCCATTGCATGCACGGACCACAGTTTGCTTGTCCATTCAGCCAAGGGACTGAAATAACCCAATGATGGACATTTGGGTTGTTTTAGTTTTCGATTTTACAAATAAAGTTGAGTCATTATGAACATTCATGAACAATTCATTGTATGGGCATGTGCTTTCTTTTCTCTTGGGTTAAAGGAAACACCTAAGAGTGGAATGTCTGAATCACATGGTGAAACCCCCATCTCTACTAAAAATACAAAAAAATTAGCTGGGCGTGGTGGTACACAGCTACCTGGAGGCTGAGACAGGAGAATCACTTGAACTGAAGAGGCAGATGTTGCAGTGAGTTGAGATTGTGCCACTGTACTCCAGCCTGGGCAACAGAGCGAGACTTCATCTCAAAAAACAAACTGTGTGCCAAGAGGCGTGTGCCATTCTACATTCCCACCTTGAGAATTCTACTTCCTCCACATCCTCACCAACACTTGGTAAGGTCCATCTTCTTAGCGGAGTTTGGGAGAGTTCTTAATATATTCTGGATGTAAGTTCTCTATCATATACATGCTTTGCAGATGTTTTCTCCCAGTCTGGAATTTGTCTTTTCATTCCTTGCCTTTGCCAGTTTCTGCAGGTGGGATTTCTTGACTTGTGAATTCCTTGCCTGTGGCCGTATCACTGTGTTTTGCTTTTTATTGCTGTTGTCTTGAGACAGAGTCTCGCTCTGTCACCCAGACTGGAGTACAGTGGTGCGATTTTAAGAAAGGGTGTCTAGGCCAGGGAACGTGGCTCATGCCTGTAATCCCAGCACTTTGGGAGGCTGAGGTGAGTAGATCACCTGAGGTCAGGAGTTTGAGACCAGCCTGGCCAATATGGCGAAACCCGTCTCTACTAAAAATACAAAATATTATTCAGGCTTGGTGGCACATGCCTGTAATCCCAGCTACTCAGGAGGCTGAGGCAGGAGGATCACTTGAACCTGGGAGGCAGAGGTTGCAGTGAGCCGAGATTGTGCCACTGCACTCCAGCCTGGGTGACAGAGCAAGAATTTGTCTCAAAAAGAAAGAAAGAAAAGAAAAAAGAAAGTAGATCTCTCTCTGTTGTCCAGGCTGGAGTGCAGTGGGGCAATCATAACTCCTTGAAGACTCAAACTCCTGGACTCAAGCACTCCTGCCCCCTCAGCCTCAAGACATGCACCACTGTGCCCAAATGACAAGCAGGGTTTTTAAAATGAAGAGTAGACCAGCATTTAGCAGAATGAATCCCACATAGAAAAAAATATTATTTGCTGAAACTTCTGTTTCAGATATATTATTATATATGTGTGTGTTTACATCAGTATGCATCTTGGTGCATATGAACTACACCTTATGAGTCATGGTCATAAAAACTTGACAGATCACTGGCCTAGAAAAATCACATTGTTTGCAAGGTCAAATAGCAAGGTCCTGAAACAGACGGGATTCACAACCTGTCTAGACTGCAGTGTTGCCACCACCCTCTTGCAGATGAAGAAACTAGGGCCCAGAGAGGTGAAAACCTGCCTGTCCGTGGTCACAGAGCTCCAATGTCAGACCCAGGACCCTAACATAGGTTTCAGTGACTTTAGCATGTGAATCTTTCCTGCTTAACCATACAGTCCGCTTTTTGAATGCCTGGGACTGTGCTAAGCAGCAAACATCTATATTTCCAGTGAGACAACTCTACCAGATGGATGCTTTCAATCACCCCGATTTTTTTTTTTCAGACAGAGTCTCGCTCTGTCGCCCAGGCTGGAGGGCAGTGGCACAATCTCGGCTCACTGAAACCTCTGCCTCCCCAGGTTTAAACGATTCTCCTGCCTCAGCCTCCTGAGTAGCTGGGATAACAGGCATATGCCACCATGCCTGGCTAATTTTTGTATTTTTTGTAGAGATGGGGTTTCATCACGTTGGCCGGGCTGGCCTTGAACTCCTGACCTCAAGGGATCTGCCCGCCTCAGCCTCCCAAAGTGCTGGGATTACAGGTGTGAGCCAGTGCACCTGGCCTAATAGCCTGATTTCACATGAGGAAGCCAAGGCTCAGGGAGGTTACAACACTTGTCCGTGTAAGTAGGATTTGCAGAAACCCGTCTCAGAACCCACCTGTTTGTCCAGGGCCCTGGTCTGCTCCTGCAGCTCCTCGACCTCTGCCTGCACCTGGACCCGGCCCTTCAGCAGGCGGTCCATGGTCTCCAGCCGCTCGCTGTCCCGAAGCCGCTTGACCTGGTTCTGGGCTGCGCTGATCTGCACCTGGAGATCGGCCCGTACCTCCTCCAAGCGCCGGATCTCCTCGCTACCCAGGCAGGGAGGTGGAAGAGGGGCCAGCAAGGGAGCAGAACTCAGCATCGCTAAAGGCGGGACCCATCACTCCTGCGCTCCCCACTCAGACCCAGGAGTCCAGCCCGCCTCCCTCCCCAGCTCACGGCCCAGGTGCCCGGCTCACAGTTGCTTGTTGATGCGCTGGTGGACTTCCCTGCTGTAGGCCCGCCTCTCCCCCTCCATCACCTTGCACTGTCGCTGCAGTCGACTCAGCTCCCAATCCACTGAGAACAGGGCCAGCCAAGGGATTCAACAGGGATCCTGGCCACAGCTCCTTCCAGCCAAGGACCTGGGAATTCTGCTCCCTCTGGGGTCTCACAAACTGCAGCTGTACTGCAGGCCCAGCCCCTAGCAACCCTCTAGGACTGCACTTCAGTTCTAGGATCCCTTGAGCTTCCTCATCCCTCCATACCCAAAACTGAACTCAGGGATTTTTCCCCTAAAAGCCACTCCCATCCCACCAGAGGGCACTTCTGGAAGGCCTCTGGGTCCTCTGGGACCTGGGCACACCACCTAGAATTGGGAAAGCTCTTGCTCCCTGCCTCCTTTTCCACCCCACCATCAGCAGCCCTTAGCCCCATCCTCTTGCTTCCTCCCTCTCTCAGCCCATCCTCCGGGCTCAGCCTCATCCTATTCTACCTTGACCATCACCCCAGCCTTTCTCTCAACTTCCATCCTTCCCCTACAGTCCCAGAGGGTCTCTCTACACCCACAGCTGACCCTACCCCACCCACAACTGACCCTACCCCTCAGGCCTCCCATGATGCCCCAGTACCCACAGGACAAAGTCTCAGCCCCTCAGCCTGGCATCCAAGGCTCCAAGTGACCTGATCTTACCCACCTCTCCAGTCTTGCCCACAGCTTCCCACCTCCAAAGGCCCAGTAGTTTTCAATCGGAGGGTGATTGTGCTTTCCAAAAACACTTGGCAATGTCTAGAGACTTATTTTTTCCAGACAGGGTCTCGCTCTGTCCCCCAGGCTGGAGCACAGTGGCGCAATCTCAGCTCACTGCAGCCTCCACCTCTCGGCTCAAGTGATCCTCCCACCTCAGCCTCCCGAGTAGCTGGGATTACAGGTGTATACCACCACACCTGGCTCATTTTATTTTTTTGTATATATGATGTCTCACTGTGTTGCTCAGGCTGGTCTCGAACTCCTGGGGTCAAGTGGTCCTCCTTCCTCAGCCTCCCAAAGTGTTGGGATTACAGGCATGAGCCAGCACGCCCAGCCTAGAGACATTTGTCATTGTCACGACTTGTGGGGAAGGGAGGGTGCTACTGGTATCCAGTGAGTACCAGAGTATCCAGAGGCCATGGACACTGCTTGGCATTCTACAACACACAGGACAGCCCCCACAACAAAGAATTATTCCACCCCAAGAGTCAACAGTACCCAGGTTTGAGGAAGCCTGCTCTATCCACATTCTGTCATCCCTGCAGAAACACTCTTCCCTCTTTCTCCCTTTGGCAATTCCTACGGGGAGTTCTGGGCCCCACTCAAACTTCTCCTGCTGCCTGAAGTCTCCAGCCTACCCCACTGCCCACACTTGGCCCACCCACGTTGGTGCCCACCCTGCCTCCCTTAGGGCGCATATCTGTTCCCACCAGAGGGCGCTCCTGGACAGACACTCTCTCCCTCCCTACAGGAATTGGAACTTGGGAAAGCTAAGGGCTGGAAAAGAAATGGGCAAAGGAAACAAAAAATGACTTAATTACCCATTCCCTCCAGAAAGGCCTCGCTTCCCTCCTCGGAGCGGGCGCTCCCTGCCGAGTGTCCCAAAGGCATCCTGGCCAAAATGGGCGGGCCTCCTGTAGAGATGGACATAGACCCTTCAGAGAGCAGGCGGGCGAGGGCCCAGAGGAGGGGGTGGCCGATGAACTGCAAGCGACTGGGAATTACAAGAGGGTGACCCTAGAACCGCGCTGGCCTCATTCCTCCAAGAAGGATTGGAGGGAGAACTGTGTCAGTCCGCTCCCACACCTCTCCCGTCCTCCCACCTCTCATACTGTGGGTCTTGCATCTCGGCTGTGACTCTGGCGCGAGGTTGGAAGGGGACAGGTCTCCTGGGCTCTCAGGATATCCGAGGCCGGGCTGTTGGGTCGCAGGGGAGGGGGAACCCCGGGCCTACTGTAGGGGGGTTGGGCAGGGTTGGGGAAGTCCTGGGCCCTACCTGCTGACGGGTCTGACCTGTTCTTGGTACTCTAAGCTCAGTGTTGTGGTCTGGTTACTGGGGAGATAAGGGACCAATGAGGCCTGAGGACAGCGGCCGGGGAGGGACCGAGGCCGTGGGAGAAACTATGGGAGGAGGGGCAGAGAAGGCAGCGAGGACAGACCTGCAGGGTTCCCGCGGACTTAGAACTGATGGGCGAGGCGGGGCGGGTGGCTCACGCCTGTAATCTCAGCACTTTCGGAGGCCGAGGCGGGCGGATTACTTGAGGTCAGGAGTACGAGATCAGCCTGGCCAACATGGTGAAATCCCGTCTCTACTAAAAGTACAAAAAATTAGCGGGGCGTGGTGGCTGGTGCCTGTAGTCCCAGCTACTCAGGAGGCTGAGGCAGGAGAATCGCTTGAACCCGGGCAGCGGAGGATGCAGTGAGCTGAGATCACGCCACTGCACTCCAGCCTGGGCGACAGAGCAAGATTCCGTCTCAAAAAAAAAAAAAAAAAGGACGAACTAATGGGCGGGGAGATTCTGCGAGGGGCGGAGCCGGGAGGGCCTGTGAGGGGTGGGCTGCGAAGCCCTGCGAGGGGCGGGCCGTAAGGAGCTATGATGGGCGGGGCTGAGACCTGTGCGGAGAGAGAGTGGGAAGAACTCCGGGGGGCGGAGCTTCAGAGCCGGCAGGGGCGGGGCACGGGGGAACCTGTAAAGGGCGGGGCTTCCGGGCTGAAGAGGGCAGGGGCACGGACACCTATAAACGGCGGGGCCTCGGGGCTGGCGAGGGGAGGGGCGTCCCCGTCAGGGGCGGGCTGCGAGGGCTGGGTTTGGAAGGCCTTACGTGGGGCCTGGTGAGAGGGCGGTGAAGGGTGGGCTAATCGGGAGGCCCTCAGGCCTGGACGGCCTGGGGGAGGTCGGAATGGTCCTGGGGAGCTCGAAGCTGAGGTCTCAGGAGTACCGCAGGCCTGGAAGCGGCGGAAGCTGAAAGAGCCTGCGGGGACCTTTATGGAAGCCCTTGAAGCCAGGCCGAGGTCCTTCGAGACGGAGCCCGAGAGGTGCCTGTCTTAAGCTGACTAATATCACATTAGATTAAGGATTCATAGGAAGGAAGGCAGTGCCGAAGCCGCGAGTTGTGTAGAGAAGTAGCGCTCACCACAGCCTCAGCAGTTCACTACGCAAGCGCGATCAGCGGCTTCCCGGGATGCCGCCAAAAGCCCTTAGCAGCCTGCCGCGTCCACGCGCTGAGAGGCGGAAGTGGGCGGGGGCCTCGGGTGCTCGTGCCGCCCCCGCTTTCCGGTCACGCCCCCTCTTGGTTACACCCACTCGTTCTGTAAGGCACGCCCCCTCCGCGGCGGCTGTTACCCACGTGGGCCTTCCCGGGCTGGCGGTGTGCGCCTCTCCCTGCAGTCTGGGTGTGCCCGACGCCTGCGGTTTCCTGTGGGAGGAAGCGGCCCGCTTTCGCTCAGCTCAGCTCATAATCTCCGAGGCCCAGGAGGGGAGATCCCTCCGCTGCCCTCAGATCTCCTGATTCTTCCCCTTGTACATAGCCCTACCGTGGGGACCCCCGTAATATCCCCAGGGTACCCAAGGCTGGTGCCGATTCCACTCAGGGAACTTGATTCTGAGTCCTGGACTCGTGTTTTTCACCTCTCTGACTCAAGTTTCCATCTTCCTAGCCCCTGGCTCCCCCTACTCCTCCCAAGAAGGTGGAGCCCCCTTTCCCTACACCCCAAGAAGAACACAGGGCTCCCCAGCCCCTAATTCTTCCTTCAGTGACCCAGACTTTGCAACTTCCTTAGGGACCTGAGTGCAGACCCCCTGTCTCTGTCCCACTTAGACACCTAAGTTTGGGACTACTTATTTTCCTACCCCAGGGACCCTCCTTTTGGATTCCCAGCTTTAGCTTTGAGACCCAATGGACCCAATAATTTGCCCCTTCCCCAAGTCCTAGAAATCCTGAATCAGGGTCCCCCGCTACGGACTCCACTCAGAGCCCTAATGCCTGATATGATGAGCACATACAATACTTACAGTGGGCCAAGCACTACCCTGAGAACTACCCTATAATGTATTTACTATTACCTCTTTTTTCAGATGAAGAAACTGTGAGGCATAGAGAAGTTATTAGTAACTTGCCCAAAATCACACAGCCAATGAGTAAAACAGCTTGGATTTTTAGTCTAACCAGTGTGGCTCTGGAATCTGTGCTATACTGGTATCCCAGCTTCCAGGTCTCGGGGTACCCAGCCAGGCACTGAACTGTCCGTCCCTCAACCCCTCAGGGAGCCCAAATCACCAACACTTATCCCAAACTCAGCTCTGGCCCCATCAGATACCCAGACATCCCGTCCATCATCCAGTTCCCTTCCCTGGATCCAGGATTTGAATTCCCCTGCTCTCAATTAATCAGAGTCCTGGACACTTGGTCCCCTCCCAAGAGATTCATCTATGTAGTAGTCATCACCCCCCCACCCTAATATCCCCAAAATAAATAAAAATAATAGTATACATTAAACCTTTGGGGACAGGCGTGGTGGCTCATGCCTGTAATCCCAACACTTTGGGAGGCCAAGGCAGGCAGACCACTGGAGGTCAGGAGTTCAAGACCAGCCTGGCCAACATGGTGAAACCCCCTCTCTACTAAAAATACGAAACTTAGGTGGGCATGGTGGCGAGCACCTGTAATCCCAGCTACTCGGGAGGCTGAGGCAGGAGAATCGCTTGAACCCAGGAGGCAGAGGTTGCAGTGAGCCAAGATCGTGCCACTGGACTCCAGCCTGGATGACAGAGCGAGACTGCATCTCAACAACAACAAAAAAATCTTAGGTACTACACTTCTGTTAAAACCTAATGGCTTCCCACTGCACTGAGAATTAAATCCAAATTCCTCCCCTAGTCCTAAAGGGCACTCTTTGATTTTCCTTCTCACCACTCCCTCTGCCTCCCTGTGCTCCAGCCACACTGGCCCTTCTGTCTGCTCCTTAAACAACCTGAGCTTGTTCTCAAAAGCTTTAAGAGCTTTTATACTTCCTCTTCCCACCCCTCCCATCCCGCCCCCGACGCTTCCCCACCGCTGCGTTCAGATGACTCCTGTCTTCAGGTCTCAGCTCAAATGTTACCTCCTCCAAGAGGCCTTCCCTGATTACCCTGTTTCAAGTAGTCTCCCCCACATCCCATCATTTCTCCATCACTCTATTTGATTTAATATTGTATTTTTCTTTTCTTTTTTTTTTGAGATGGAGTCTCACCTTGTCACCCAGGCTGGAATGCGGTAGCACAATCTCAGCGCAACCTCTGCCTCCAGAATTCAAGCATTTCTCCTGTCTCAGCCTCCCTAGTAGCTGGGACTGCAGGCGCCTGCTACCATGCCTGGCTAATTTTTGTGTTTTTAATAGAGACAGCATTTCACCACGTTGGCCAGGCTGGTCTTGAACTCTTGACCTCAGGTGATCTGCTGGCCTCCGCTTCCCAAAGTGCTGGGATTGCAAGTGTGAGCCACTGCGCCCAGCCTATTGTATTTATTTTTCAAGGCACTTATCCCTATCTGAAATTTATCTTCATCACTGCTATATGTTCTCTTGTCTATCTCCCTCTCCCAGAAGACAAACTCCATAATACCAGCAGGGCTCATGTCTGCTTTCACTATAACTCCCAGATCAGAGTAGATGTTCAATAAATGTTTGATGAAGTAAGGAACAGGTTAGGTGTGCGAGTGTGCTGGTATTGGTATTATCTTATTCATTCAGCATAAGTATCAGAATTATTATCAGTATTGGTATTTTGTCAGTGTTATTATTCTCTCGACATAGACTAAGATACTGGAACCTAGATGGGTGAAAGAATTGGCTTAAGGTAACTGAGCCAGGAAATGATGGCGCTGGGATCCTTAACTTCCACCTCCTCTCCCTTCCAGAGTTTCACACATTTCCTTTTTTTTTTTTTTTTTTTTTTTGAGACAGTCTCGCTCTGTCGCCCAGGCTGCAGTGCAGTGGCACGATCTCGAGTCACTGCAGCATCCACCTCTCGTGTTCAAGCGATTCTCCTGCTTCAGTCCCAAGAGCAGCTGGGATTACAGGCGCAGGCCACCATGACCAGCTAATTTTTGTATTTTTAGTAGAGACGGGGTTCCATCATATTGGCCATGGCTGGTCTCGAACTCCAGGGCTCAAGTGATCCGCCCGCCTCAGCCTCCCAAAGTGCTGAGATTACAGGCATGAGCCACCATGCCTTGCTGAGTTTCACAAATTTCATCTCCCACCCTCTGACCCTCACCACGGGGCCAACTTCACCAGCCCAACCTCCGTCCCCGCCACAGAAATCTGGCCTCCTTTCCCTGACTCCTCTCCAGCCCCAAGCTCCATCAGGTAAAGCAGACATCCTGTCCCAAGACAAGACCTCAAGACCCAAGGTCCTAAGAACCGGGCCCTCCCACTCCTGACGCTTGCCCCACCCCAGGGCCCCATTCCAGGAGTCTCTCATCTCAACCCTGGGAGGGAGCCCCAGATGATGACTGTCTGGGGGGATTGGGTGGGGGCCCAAAGAAAGAGGAACCGGAGTGCCTGGGCCCTCCCACTGGCACCCGACCTCAGCTGGGTGCGGTGAGGGTGGGTATAAAAGGGTCAGTATATATTAAGAAGAGGAGAGAAAGAAAAACCGGAGCAAGAGAGAAGGAGGCTCAGACAGGGCAGGGGGGAGAGAAGAGAGGCAGAAGGAAAGCGAGCGAGAAAGAAAGGGTTCCGGATTGGAAGGGAGAGCGAGGGAGGGAGGAAGGCGGCCAGGGAGGCGAGGGGGGGCCTCGGGAGGGTGGAAGGAGGGAGGAGAAGGGCGGGGCACGGAGGCCCGAGCGAGGGACGAGACTCCGACTCCAGCTCTGACTTTTTTCGCAGCTCTCGGTAAGTTTCCAGTCCGTTATTCCGGGCTGAGACTTCTTAATTTACTTGGGAATGTAGCAGTTTGGGAAGGACACCCCCAGGCTGGAAGAGATCCCTCCACTCTTGGAAATCCTTGTAACTTAATAAGTGATCTCCTAGTACTTGAGATGGGGATATGGGAAGGGGTGGGGCTGGGCAAAGTTTTGGGGTCCCGCAGAGCCCTCCACGGGAAAACTACCTGCAGTTTTTTCTGATACGTGTCCACTCTCTTCTGAGGGCCCTAAGATCAGGCCATTGCATGAGAACACTCGAAGTCTGGGAGACCTCTAGGTTTCCCGTTCCTGGGCACCGAAGGGTCCTGGGAGGCTAACTCCTTCTCAGGCCTCTCTTCCACCCAGCGCGAATCCCATCCTTTTGCTCCAGAAGATGTCCAGCAGGCACCAGTCTGGCAGCAGGGTGGGGTCAGGACCTCGTGGACATTGCCAGGGGCTGAGGTTTCCCTGGTGCTTAGAGGCAGGGGGGTGGGATGAGTCACCAGATGAGTCACCAGGCCCCCCTCCTCCCCTCACCCCAGGAGAGGAGTGGTGTGAGTCAAGGATGCCCGTCACTTGGGGCAGCTCCTCGCTCCTGCTACATCGGGGTGCAAGGTGGGGGTCTCAACTTGAATTTTCACTATCTGGCCTGTATGTACCCAGAGACAGGGCTCTGGGGAGAGAGGAGCCACATTGCTAATCCTCCTCATTCTGAGACCCAAAGAGTCCATCCCTGGCCCTCTCCAGCCCTGCAGCCCATGAGGAACTCAGGAATCCAGGCCCCAGCCCCCTCCTCCCTGAGAGACCCAGGAGTCTGCACTGAAGCCCTTCCTCCATCAGGAGACATCTCACCTACCTTTGTGCCAAACTCTTTTTTTTTTTTTGAGACAGAGTCTTGCTCTGTCGCCCAGGCTGGAGTGCAAGGGCACAATCTCTGCTCACTGCAACCTCTGCCTGTCGGGTTCAAGTGATTCTCCTGCCTCAGCCTCCCGAGTAGCTGGGAATACAGGCACGCGCCACCACGCCCAGCTAATTTTGTATTTTTAGTAGAGATGGGGTTTCACCGTGTTGGCCAGGATGGTCTCCATCTCCTGACCTCAGGTGATCCACCTGCCTCAGCCTCCCAGGGGCTGAGATTATAGGCATGAGCCACTGTGCCTGGCCTGTGCCAACCTCTTGAAACTCTGTCTCCTGCTCCCCCTCCCCAGGCTTCCACTGCAGCCATGTCGCTCCTCTTGCTGGTGGTCTCGGCCCTTCACATCCTCATTCTCATTCTGCTTTTCGTGGCCACTTTGGACAAGGTAAGCCTACTTGGAGCTCAGGGCCCTTCTGCTCCCCTGCACAACCCCTCCACGCCCCTCCTCTAAAAACACTCTGGCTCCGCCCCTTTTACCTAGTATTTATTTTACTTATTTTGAGACAAGGTCTCACTCTGTCCCTCAGGCTGGAGTGCAGTGATTCGATCTGGGCTCACTGCAACCTCGGCCTACTGGGTTCAAGCGAGTCTCCCGCCTCAGCCCCCCCCCCCACCCCGAGCAGCTGGGATTACCGGCACCCACCGCCATTCCTGGCTAATTTATGTATTTTAGTAGAGACAGTGTTTCACCATGTTGCCCAGGCTGGTCTCGAACCCTTGGCCTCAAGTGATCCACCCACCTCAGCCTCCCACAGTGCTGGGATGACAGGCCTGAGCCACCAGATTGACCCTTTTATCTCTACCTCCAATGCCTCCTCCCTGTTCTGACCCCACCCCCTTTCACATTAAATCCTAGCTCTCCCCAGTTCCGCCCCAGCCCAGACACCTTGCCCTTTTCCTAACCCTTCCCACAGTGTCCCTGACCCTGTCCCCTTTCCTTCCTTAACCCTGCCCCTTGTTTCATTCTCTGTCCATCCCAGTCCTGGTGGACTCTCCCTGGGAAAGAGTCCCTGAATCTCTGGTATGACTGCACGTGGAACAACGACACCAAAACATGGGCCTGCAGTAACGTCAGCGAGAATGGTGAGGGGCGAGGGGGCGGGACTGGTCTGCAAAGGGGAAGGGAAACCCCTAGTGTCCTCAGAGGATGGAGCATTGGGAAGCCCTCCAAGTTGAAGTGGGCAGGTCCAGGCCCGAGTGGCAGAGTGCCTAGGGCTGATGCATGTCCCCACTGTCTGGATGTACCTACCTGTTGTTCTTTTTTTTTTTTTTTTTTTTT
>CAUYLG010019511.1:0-42620 GCA_963573385.1 Cacajao melanocephalus
AATATTAATAATAATAATGCAGTATTGTTCAATTTATAGGGTTAATATTAATAATATTAATAATAATAATAATAATAATAATAATATTAATAATAATAATAATATTATATAATAATAATATTAATAATAATAATATTAATAATATTAATAATATTAATAATATTATTAGTAATAATATTAATAATAATAATATTAATAATAATAATGCAGTATTGTTCAATTTATAGGGTTCCCCTGAGGATTGAATAAGGAAATCTAAGTACAGAGATTTAGAACAGCGCCCTGCACTGTGAAAGCACTCTATAGATGTGAGTTACTGCTATCTTCAGGTTCCTTTGGTACTTTTTTCCTGCTTGAATAAAATATAGCAACATGCACACACACCCCTCCTTTGTCCACTAATGTAATCTCATAAAACGGAGAAACTCAGTAGTGAGGACATTCTAACTCCAAACAGGAAAGAGATGAACGATGAACCTCAGGCTGAGCGCCTCGCGGTTTCCCCGCGTCACCCGGGCTGGGACTGCAGGTTGGCCTCACACTGCTAGGTCTCCTTTTCTTAAGGGCTGGGCTGGGCAGGGCGGGGCGGGGCGGGGGTGGGGGCTGTCACCTCTGAGGAGTCAGCTGTGATTGATCCTTCTCTACACCGGCCAAGCGACCCCCAGACAGGGGGGCGCCCGCAGGAGAGCAGGCGGCAATGGGCGCAAACAGTCCCTAAATCATCCCAGCCGGGCGCGGGAAATTACAACGAGGTGGAAGCCTAGGGGGCCGGGTGAGGAAATCCCCAGGCCTGGCCCAGAAACCACTCCAGGTGGAAGTCGCTTGTCCAAAGAGAACAGGACGTAACGGGGGTCATTTCAGGGCTGTTCTTTTAAATCGGTGAGCACAGCCTACTTTTCACTATAGTTTTCTAGAGGCCACACGCGCCCCCACACCCCGCCCCCGGGGAATCGCCTGGAGGTCTCGGGGCAGGCCCAGCTAGCCCGGGGCGCTGGCAGCATCCAGACCTGGTCGGCCAGGCACCCCGCGCCCCGCGCCCCGCGCGGCCCCTTTAAGAGCGGCCACGGCCCACGTGCTCCGTGACGTCAGAGCAGGAAGTGTTTGAGGAAGTCGCGCCGCGCTGCCCGGGTTAAGATTCCCGTATTTTAATGTTTTTAGGGGGGCGTCAGAGCCCCGGGTTTGGCCACCCCAGCCCCGCCTCCCCCGCCCCGGGGATCCCACCCCCTGCCCCGCGTCCCTGCCAACAGGTGAGTCCCCCCGGCGGGCGCGGCCCAGGTGCCACCTGCAGGCCCAACCGCCCTGCCTGGGCGCGCTCCCCGCCGCCCCGCTCCCAGCAGGCCCGGAAGACCCCTCTGTGCCGCTCGAAAGTCGCAGCTTGCGGACGGGGAAGCGTTTCACTTGTGCGGGATGAAGTTCGGGAAGCCGGGAGAAACAGCCCTGGCAGGGGTGGCTCCTTGGGGTTGGGTGGCTTTGAGAGAAACCCGCGATTTATGGGGATGTTGTAAAGACACACGTGACCGAGGGGACGCTCAAAAGTAGGTTCTGTCCCTGCCACCTCGGGCAGAAAGTGGGCAGGCCCGGGGGTCCCTGGTGGAGTCAGTTGGGGATCCCCTCGCTGGGGCAAGAGCGTGGGCATCGCCTCCCTAGGTGGCTTGCTTTCTTGCCTGCTGCCACAGCAACCGGGATGGGTGGAGGGTAATAGGGACAAAAGTTTGCCACAAAGTTTGGACAAACCAAACACATTGTAAATGGTAAAAAGCCAGTGTGTAGTTTTTCTCTCCCTTTCAAGAGCAGCGGTATCTCTTGCCTTCTCCAGCTCTTTGAGCTCCTTTTCTTTTCCTTAATCCTAACCTTTTGTCCCCCACCCCAAATTGCTTACAGAGTTAGCGCGACATCAGTATGAGCTGGTCACCTTCCCTGACAACCCAGACGTGTGGGGCCTGGGAAATGAAAGAGCGCCTTGGGACAGGGGGATTTGGAAATGTCATCCGATGGCACAATCAGGTAGGCCCTCTGTGCAGCCTGGGGAGGGGCGGGGAGCCAGGCTCCCTCCTCATTGCCTCCACTTTCTCTGATCCTCATGGGCCAAGGGCTCACTTTTGGCCTTCGTCGTCTTGGGACGGTGAGTAGGGGGTACTGGGAAGAGGGCTTCAGAACTTCTGAGCTGACTCTAGGTTGGTGGTCTCCAAGCTTTATTGACTGTGTCACCTAAATAAATAGTAAAAAAAAAAAAAAGAGTTAAGCTCTTAGTCTGTGTTATGCATATCTATGGTAACAGTGGAATAACAGGTACTAATATATACTGATATGATATGTTATAAAACATACAGAAATAGGAAAATTTAAAGGATGAGACTAAATAAATAGTTTTCAATATTTTAATTGCTTGAAACCAGGAGTTCAAGACCACCAGCCTGAGCAACATAGCAAGACCTGATCTCTACAAAAAAGTTTTAAAAATTAGGCAGCCATGGAGCGTACCTGTAGTCCCAGTTGGAGACTGACGTGGGAGGATCGTTTGCCCAGGAGATTGAGCCTGTAGTGAACTGTGATTGTGCCACTGCACTCTAGCCTGGGCAACAGAGTGAGACCTTGTCTCAAAACAATTTTTTTTTAATTTATTTAAAAGGCTGGGCATGGTGGCGCACGACTGTAATCCCAGCACTTTGGGAGGCTGAGGTGGGTGGATCACTTGAGGTCGGGAGTTCAGACCAGCCTGGCCAACATGGTGAAACCTCATTTTTACTAAAAATACAAAATTAGCTGGGCATGGTGACGGAGGCAGGAGAATCTCTTGAAGGAGGCAGAGCTTGCAGTGAGCTGAGATAGTGCCACTGCACTCCAGCCTGGGCAACAGAATGAGACCCTGTCTCAAAAAAAAATGTATTTAAAATATTTGCTAATTATGATGTCTTCCCAGTATTGCTTGCAATACTGCACAACACAAAATAAGCAGATCCACATGAAAGTGAGAATTTCATTTAGAATGATGATGAAAATCCATATTTCAAATAATTAAAAATTTTTTTAAATTTTGTAGAGATGGGGGTCTTGCTGTGTTACCCAGGTTGGTCTCGAACTCCCATCCTCAATCAGTCTTCTTGCCTTTTCCTCCCAAAATGTTAGGATTACAGGCCTGAGCCACGGTACTTGGCCTTAGCTGAGGTTTTTTAAAAATTTTTTTCTAGTAATGGTGGTCTCACAATGTTGCCCAGCTAGTCTAGAACTCCTGGCCTCAAGTGATCTTTTTGCCTTGGCCTCTCGAAGTGCTGAGATTACAGGCATGAGACATTGTACCTGGCCTGTTTTTTATTTTTAGTTGACTCATAATTGTACATATTTATGGGGTACAGTACAGTGTGATATTTTAATACATATATAATGTATAATAATCAAGTCGGGGTAATTGGCATATTCATCACTTGAAACATTTATCCTTTCTTTTTGTTGGAAACTATCAAAATTCTATCTTCTGGATATTTTGAAATATACAATTATTCTTTTTTGTTTTTTCTTTTGGAGACTGAGTCTTCTGAGTCTTGCTCTGTTGCCCAGACTGGAATTCAGTGGTGTGATCTCAGCTCACTGCAACTTCTGCCTCTTGAGTTAAAGCAATTCTCTGCATCAGCCTCCTGAGTACCTGGGATTACAGTCCTGCACCACCATGCCCAGCTAATTTTTGTATTTTTTAGTAGAGACGAGGTTTCACCATGTTGGCCAGGCTAGTCTCAAACTCCTGACCTCAGGTGATCTGCCCACCTTGGCCGCCCCAAGTGCTGGGATTACAGGCATGAGCCACTGCGCCTGGCCTGAAATATACAATGAATTTTTATTCACTGCGGTCACCCTCTTGTTCTGTACAATACTAGAATTTATTCCACCTAACTGTAATTTTGTACCCATTAACTAGTCTCTCCCTATTCCCCCTCTGGCCCCTGTCCCCAACCCCTTCCTGCCTCTGGTGACCACTATTCTACTTTCTACTTCTATGAGATCAGGTTTTTTTGTTTGTTTGTTCATTTGAGATGGAGTTTGCTCTTGTTGCCCAGGCTGGAGTCCAATGGTGTGATCTCGGCTCACTGCAACCTTTGCCTCCCAGATTGAAACAATTCTGCCTCAGCCTCCCTAGTAGCTGCGATTATAGGTGCGCGCCACCACACCCAGCTAATTTTTGTATTTTTAGTAGAGACAGGGTTTCACTACATTGGCCAGGCTGGTCTCGAACCCCTGACCTTAGGTGATCCACCTGCCTTAGCTTCTGAAAGTGCTGGGATTACAGGCATGACCACCACGCCTGGCTGAGATCAGCTTTTTGTTTGTTTGTTTGTTTTGTTTTTTTTTTGAGATGGAGTCTTGCTCTGTCACCCAGGCTGGAGTGCAGTGTCATGATCTCAGTTGACTGCAACCTTTGTCTCCTGGGTTCAAGTGATTCTTCCACCTCAGCCTCCTGAGTAGCTGGGATTACAGCCATGCACTACCATGCCCGGCTAATTTTTGTATTTTTAGTAGAGACAGGATTTTACCATGTTGGCCAGGCTGGTCTCGAACTCCTGACTTCAGGTGATCTGTGTACCTTGGCCTCCCATAGTGCTGGGATTATGGCATGAACCACCATGCCTGGCCTTTTTTTTTTTTTTAATTTTTAATTTCTTTTGAGATAGGGTCTCAATCTGTCATCCAGGATGAGTGCAGTAGTGACATCATGGCTCACTGCAGCCTTGACCTCCTGGGCTCAAGTGATCCTTCTGCCTCAGCCTCCTGAGTAGCTGGGACTACAGGTATACGTCACCATACCTGGCTGATTTTTGAATTTTTGTAGATATGAGGTCTCTCTGTTGCCCAAGCTGGTCTCAAACTCCTGGACACAAGGGATCCTCCCATCTCAGCCTCTCAAAGCGCTGGGATTACAGGCGTCGGCCAACAGACTTTACCCAACTGAGATCAGTTTTTTTCAGCTCCCACAGATGGGTGAGAACATGTGGTATTTATCTCTCTGGGCCTGGCTTATTTCCCTTAATGTAATGCCCTCCAGGCTCATCCATATTGCCACAAATGACAGGATTTTATTCTTTTTTGTAGCTGAATAAGAGTCCATTGTGTCTGTGTACCACATTTTCTTTGTTCCTTTGTTCACTGATGGACATTTAGGTTGATTCCATATCTTGGCTATATTGAATTGTGCTGCAGTAAACATGAGGGTGCCAATATCTCTTTGACAAACTGATTTCCTTTCCTTTGGATAGATTCCCAGTAGTGGGATTGCTGGATCATATGGTAGTTCTATTTATAGTTTTTCTTTTTTTCTTTTTTTTGAGACAGAGTCTCACTCTGTTGCCCAGGCTGGAGTGCAGTGGCGTGATCTCAGTCCACCGCAGGCTCCTCCTTCCATGTTCAAGTGATTCTCCTGCCTCAGCCTCCCGAATAGCTGGAGTTACAGGCACTCACCACCACACATGGCTGATTTTTGTATTTTTAGTAGATATGGGGCTTCACCAGGTTGGCCAGGCTGGTCTTGAACTCCTGACCTTGTGATCTGCCCACCTCAGCCTCCCAAAGTGCTGGGATTACAGGCATGAGCCGCTGCGCCCTGCGTTTTTCTTTTCTTTTGTTTCTTTTTTTTTTTGAGATGGAATCTTGCTCTGTTGCCAGGCTGGAGTTCAGTGGCACAATCTCGGTTCACTGCAGCCTCCACCTCCCACGCTCAAGCAGTTTTCCTGCCTCAGCCTCTCAAGTATCTGGGACTACAGGCATGCACCACCACACCTGGCTAATTTTTGTGTTTTTAGTAGAGACAGGGTTTCACCATGTTGGCCAGGATGGTCTTGATCTCTTGACCTCGTGATCCACCCACCTCGGCCTCCTAAAGTGCTGGGATTACAGGTGTAAGCCACTGCACCCAGCTGCTGCTGCTGCTTCTTGTTTTTTTTTGAGATGGAGTGTTGCCCAGGCTGGAGTGCAGTGGCATGATCTCGGCTCACTGCTACCTCTGCCTCCTGTGTTCAAGCAATTTTTCTGCCTCAGCCTCCCAGTAGCTGGAATTACAGGTGCACACCACCATCCTGGCTACTTTTTCTATTTTTAGTAGAGACGGGATTTTGCCACGTTGGCCAGGCTGGTCTCAAACTCCTGACCTAAGGTGATCCACCCACCTCGGCCTCCCAAAGTGTTGGGATTACAGGTATGAGCCACCATAGCTGGCCTATTTTCTTCTAGTAGTTTCATAGGTTCAGATGTTATATTTAAGTTTTCAGTCTATTTTGAGTTGATTTTTGTGTCTGGTGAGAGATAGGGATCTAGTTTCACTCTTCTACAGGTGGATATTCACTTTCCCAGTGCCATTTATTGAAGAGACTAACTATCCTTTCCCCAGTGTATGTTCTTGGCACCTGTGTTCGAGATGAGTTGGCTGTTTTAAGTGCATGGATTTATTTCTGGGTTCTCTGCTCTGTTCCATTAGTCTGTGTGTCTGTTTTTATACAGTATCATTGCTGTTTTGGTTATTATGGCTTTGTATTATATTTTGAATTCACGTGCTGTGATGTCTGTAGCTTTGTTCTTTTTGCTCATGATTGCTTTGGGCATTTGGGGTCTTTTGTGGTTTCATATGAATTTTAGGATTTTTTCTATTTCTGTGACAAATGTCATTGTTATTTTGATAGAGATTGCATTGAATCTTATATTGCTTTGGGTAGCATGGCCATTTTAACAATATTCTTCTAATCCATGAATATGAAATTATGACTTTCCAGTTCCTTCCCCTTTTCAAAAGTCTTAATTTGTTATTTATTTATTTAGTGACAGGGTATCATTCTGTCGCCCAGGCTGGAGTGCAGTAGCACGTTCTCAGCTCACTGCAACCTCTGCCTCCCAGGTTCAACTGATTCTCCTGCCTCAGCCTCCCGAGTAGCTGGGATTACAGGTACCCGCCACCATGCCTGGCTGATTTTTGTATTTTTGATAGAGACAGGGTTTCACCATGTTGACCAGGCTGTTCTCAAACTCCTGACCTCAAATGATCTGCCCCTCTTGGCCTCCCAAAGTGTTAGGATTACAGGCCTAAGCCACCGCACCCAGCCTGTCACTTACTTTTAAAAAGCCAAAAGCCAGCCTCCTCCTCCTGCCGGCTAAACCCCACGCAGTCTGTCTGCACCTGCCTCTCCGTCATTCTTCCCCTTGGCTGCCTGTGGTTCAGCCACTGAGCCCTGTCTTGGGACAGGCCTCCCTCTCCACATTCCTCCAGGACCAGCTCTAGACCACCTCCTCCCCATACCCGTCTGGGATGGCTTTGTTCCATGGGAACTGGTTCTCCCGGTGAGTTCCTCCAGGCCGGCTCCTGTGCTGCCCTTCCCATCTGTGTGTGGAGTAAGTCTCGTCAGGACCCTGCGTTCCTGGTCAGCCAAGGCTGGGTCTGGTCTTAGAGCTCTTTCAGTTCTCCTGTAGCAAATGCCTGACGTTGTATATGTGCTAGGTGCCCCAAATCACCCACTCAGTCAGTCCACAAATGTTTATCAAATGTCTGTTATGGGTACACTGGTGATTAAAGCAGACCTTTTTGGAGAAGGGAAAGAGCCATCAGTCAACTAGTTAGAAATGTAAGCTCTTAAGTGTGATAAGTGCAAGTTGGGAGAGGGACCCAGTGCACTGAGACCTTCTGTTGGGAGTGGGATCATCGGGGTCAAAGGAGGTTCTCCAAGGAAGTGGCGCTTGAACTGAGGCCCTAATAGAAGTCAGCTGGGCAGAGAAGGTGGAAGGAGAGTTCCAGGCAGAGGGAGAGGCTGCTGAGGGGCCCCTGTGGGGGGCAGGTGTGGCAAGTGGGCAGGACAGAAGGCCAGCGTGGCTGGAAGGGAGGATGAGCCACAAATGTCTGGGTGTCTGAGGGTGGATGGTGCGCCTGCAGCATTTTCTGGACAGTTTCAACTGAGGAGGTTTTGCTTTGATAGAGGAGCTGTGGAACGATATTAGAGGGAGGCGCTGTGCCCATAGGGATGGATTGGGACAGCCTCGGCAGTGGGCGGCAGGCTGAGAAAAAGCAGCTCTTGGAAGTAATGCCCTGATCCATAGTGCGCAGCAGTTCCCGTGGAGTAGCTACTCCCACCGGGGCTGACTTCAAGCCACCAACAGTTTAACAGCCCACTCCGGCCAGATTCCTGAATAGTTAACAACCAGTTCTCAGGAGCTGCTACTGAGGTGCTACGGCACTGCCCCAGTGATGCGGGCAGACTAGGTCAGAAGGTTTTGGAGTTGTCCAGGTGAGAGATGGGGAAAGGTAGGCAGACTTGAGAGATATTTATGTCAGGTACGGTGGCTCACGCCTGTAATCCCAGCACTTTGGGAGGCTGAGGCGGGTGGATCACCTGAGGTCAGGTGTTCAAGACCAGCCTGACCAATGTGGAGAAACCCCATCTCTACTAAAGATACAAAATTAGCCAGACATGGTGGCACATGCCTGTAATCCCGGCTACTCAGGAGGCTGAAGCAGAAGAATTGCTTGAATCTGGGAGCCCTAGGTTGCAGTGAGCTCAGATCATGCCATTGCACTCCAACCTGGGCAACAAGAGTGAAACTCCGTCTCAAAAAAAAAAGAGATTGAAGGGGTGGAATTAACAGGACTTGGTGGTGGAGTAGAGGTGGACAGGAGCAGGAGGAGGGGAGAGTGTCTGCAGGTCCTCAGTGGATGCCCTTGAGCCCGAGCCAGGCCAGGAAGCTCTCTACCTTCCTCCTGTATTCTCCTTAAGTTTGGGAACTCTATAGGGCTGCTTTGGGTGCTAAGGTCTTTGATCATTTTCCAAGTTTGGAAGATGAGCATGTGTGTTCTCTGTTGGGGGGACCTCCCTGTTCGAAGCCTCTTGAAAGAAGCAGCTGGGCTATGGTGGTGCTGGTCAACTCTCATGGTTTTACTCCACATAGCAACAGTGTGCACTTTCCTAACACTGCTTGCACTGCATCTTGTCTGCAGAAGAGGGAATGTTTTAGTTATCGCAATAGAAATTACATGAAAAAGCCCCTAAGCATTGGTATCCTCAGTCAGAGAAGTAGCCTGATAATCGGGGGCATCATTTACTGAGAAGCTACTATGCACCAGCACCAGGCTAGGTATTTACGTGCTTTCTGTCCAGCCCTCACTACTCCAAAAGGAAGTGCCTTTGTTCCCATTTTATAGCTGAGGAGACTGAAGCACTGTCTCTGTGACTCACTCATAGAGGCTGAGCTTGCAAGCAAAGAGGCTAGGATTCAAACCTGTGTCTGTTCCGAACCCAGCCTCATGCTTTTTCCATTATGCCTGTGGCCCTCTATGGTGGGGACTCAGGGTGGGGCCTCGGTGTTCCTTAGGCTCTCCCCGTTCCCCACAGTCTAAACCTTTTTGAAGCAGGAAGGGGGAAACACTTCTTTGTTGGTTTTTTATTGTTCATTTTTTGAGACAGGGTCTCCCTCTGTCTCCTAGCCTGGAGTACAGTGGCTCGAACAGGGCCCACTGCAGCCCTGAACTCCCAGGCTCAAGGAGTCCTCCCACTTCAGCCTTCTGAGTAGCTAGGACTGCAGGCATGAGACACTATGCCTGGCTAATTCTTTATTTTTGTAGAGATGAGGTCTCTCTATGTTGCCCAGGCTGGTCTTGGACTCCTGGGCTCAAGCGATCCTCCTATCTTGGGCTTCCAAAGTGCTGGGATTACAGGCATGAGCCACTGCAATTGGTTGGAAAATGCTTCTTTGGAGGAGAAAACACTTACAAGTCTTCCTTGTTAAACAGAGAACCCCACGTTGAGTGTTTCCCAGGGAGGGCGGCCAGTTAACAAGTTCCCCCCACCACCTGCTTCCCCTGTTCCTATGGTTCTCCTGCTATGCGTGGGCCTCACCATTCCGCACTGTGTCAGGACTCCCTAAGACCTCCAGCCCAGGAGTCAGCACAAGCCACTTCCCAGTATGGTTTAGATAGGCCAATATTTTCAATGAGACCTTTGTTCAATACAAAGGAAGAAGAGAAAGAGATAACCGAGTGCCTCCACCCGGCAGCATGTTTTGGGAGGGGGGCAAACATGAGACTTAGTCATAGACCTGGGTTCGAATCCTGGCTCTGTCAGCATCTTGGCTGTGGGCCCCCACTTCTCACATGGATTATGGGGATTCTCAGATATCAATCCCCTCAGTGCTGGGTCCCCAACATGGCTGGGCAGGATGTGGGTCAGCTGCCTTCTGGAAGCGACCCAGGGTACCTTAAGATATCGTCATGTTCTATGTGCACTTGGCTGTGATGGGGACCAGGAAGCGCTGCCTGGGGCCCTGCGGGATGCTCGTGGGGGTGGAGGAGGCAGTGTATGTGCTGGCTCTTAGAAGGCAGAGTATGAACGATCCTTTCTAGGAAGCAGCATGGATCTGTACTCAGCCCTTCACGGGACAAGACGAAACTCACCTTAGCTTATATGTGTCTTTCGAAGCCTTAAAGCCTCTGCTCTGTTCAATCACTTCTCTAGGGATTTATAGAGCCTGGGCCTGAGCTCCATCAGGGATACCAGGAAAAAGGGGCCCTGCCCTTTGTGTGCTTACTCTCTGATCATAGTGATCCAGGGACACTCAGGAATGCATTCAATGAGTCTAAATCCAAGCACTGAACTGTGTGGTAACAGTGGCTACCGTTTCTCCAGGGCATCCTGTGGCAGCCGAGCTGGGTTCCCTGTCTGCACAATCTCTCCTGAACGCTGGGGAAGGGAGGCTTCTTGGGGTAAATGGAGCTTGAGCAGGATCTGAAAAGGAGATAGACTTTCGAGCGCCTGGCAGGAAGACAGAAGGCAACTCGAGTGGGCAGAGCAGCATCTCCACTGGGCCAGAAAGGGAAGTGGGTCTGCGGTCATTTATTCCCTTCTCCCTGCAGACAGATCTGCGTTTCATTTTAGCTGACATCCCTGGAGCGGGTGGAGCCATCCCCGTCTTATGGATAAGGACCCAGAGGCTTATACCATGGGCTCCTGTCACACCTTTACCAGGCAGCGGGGGAGGGAGTTACACCTGAACCTGCTTGCCTCCTGAGCCTGAGCTCCTGTGGGTGAGGCGGAAGACCACTGTGCCCATGGGGGTCTGCACTGTAGGGAGTAGAGTGAAGACGTCATGGCCCTCTTAGCATAGACCAGGCAATGCTGGAGCACAGGGTGTGTTCAGTCACCTGCTGAGTCAGGTGAAACTGCAGCCTGACCCCGGACCTTTTGGCTCCCAGCACTGTGTCCTCCTGCCCAGTCTCTCTGGTCCCAGCCTTGCGCCTCCTTTCTGAAGCACTCATCTCAGGGGGTGGGGTCTGAGAAGGAGGAGGAGGTTATTAGTAATTGCCCCCGTGTCCACAGTGGCCAGGTTGGACACTTACCATGGTAACGGGACCCTGGGTTTTCTGCGCTAAGGGTCTAAACGTAGCTCTTGGCCTCTGTGAGTTTCCCCTGAGTCGTTGAAAGTGGCGAACTTCAGGAAACTGGGCCAGCCCCTTTTGTTTCTCCTGTGACTGGTTTTCAGCTTGCATCTACGAGGCACCTTTTGGTTTGAGGTTGTGTTCCCCCTCTGCCGCTTTTTTTTTTTTTGAGATGGAGTCTCACTCTGTCGCCAGGCTGGAGTGCAATGGCACAATCTCGGCTCACTGCAACCTCTGACTCCCTGGTTCAAGTGATTCTCCTTCCTCAGCCTCTCGAGTAGCTGGAACTACAGGCACGTGCCACCACACCCAGCTAATTTTTATATTTTTAGTAGAGACGGGGTTTTAGCATATTGGCCAGGATAGTCTCGATCTCCTGACCTTGTGATCCATCTGCCTCAGCCTCTCAAAGTGCTGGGATTACAGACGTGAGCCACTGCGCCCGGTCCCTTCTGCCTTTTTTACACCTTGTAACACACATGCTTATACACAAGTTTTATGTTTTCATGCATCAAAGGCAAGGAACTGCAAACTCTGAGGAACTTCATAATCACTACATTCAATGTGGACATACAGGAGACTCTTTCTCCCTTTTCTCAAAACACAGATCAGTTTGTTGTTTTTTGTTTGTTTTTTGAGACAGAGTCTCACTCCAGTAGCACAGGCTGGAGTACAGCAGCACAATCACAGCTTTATTGCAGCTCAGTGCGGATCTGGCTCTATTGCCCAGCCTTGGCCTCCCAGGCTCAGGTGATTCTCCCACCTCTGCTTCCCAAGTAGCTGGGACTACAGGCATGCACTACCATGCCTGGCTAGTTTTTAAAAATATTTTTAGTAGAGACAGAGTCTTGCTGTGTTGCCCAGGCTAGTCGCAAACTCCTGGGCTCTAGTGATCTACCTGCCTTGGTGTGAGCCACTGTCCCTGGCTACAAAGCAGTTTTAAGTTTTGTCACCAACGAGGAGTCACATACTGGAAGTTGGATACTGAGATGGCTCAGGCCCAGTCTGAGTTTCCACGGAACTGAACTAAGACTCAGTAGATTCCATGCAAAATAAAGTAAGCCATCTTTATTACTTTACATCTCTTTGAGTTCCACTGCTTGTGAAGAACAAACTACTCGGAGTTTCATATCCAGTGTTTGTAGCCTGTTTATGGGCTGTTTTAATTGAATTTTGCTTTCTAGAGCAAGATTTTTAGTAACAAAGTCATTCTGTTTGCATTTCTGTTTCAAATTAAACATTACTCATGGAAAAACTGGGAATGTTTCAGAATATTTCCCAGAGGCAGATGAGAGACACTGTGTTACGAAAAGTTTAAGTGTGTCTGTATCTAGAGCAGACCTTCCTAGGCCCAGGAATTCAGGATTTCTTCTCAACTCTAGGGAGAAGCTGAGCTGTCTATGAGTAGAAAGTTAGTTTTGGTTTCTATGCCCAGTTATTTCAAGACTTGTTCAGTGTTCACACTGCTGAGTTCAGTTTTTTTAAGTTTGCATCTGCATACTTCAGGCCAATATCAAATCTTCAGCCTTCAGTGTCAAAATCTCCTCCTGATTTTGGGTTGGGCCAAGTGACAGCTGTACATCAGGTCCAATGCTTATGTTGGGCAGAAGACTGCAATTATCCGATTTGTAGCTAGACAGATTACCTAAATAAACTGAGTCATCTAATCTACCTTTTGGATCTGATTATCTGTCCCGTTTTATATGTGATAGGTAGAATAATCTCCTCCAACCCTACCACGAAATCCGCATCCTAATCCTTGAACCTATGACCAGGTGGGGCAGTGTGGCAAAGGGAAATTAAGGTTGCAGATGAAATTAAGTTTTCTAATCAGCTACCCTTAGATGGAAGATTGGCCTGGCTTCCCGGGGGCCCCAGTGTAATCCCAAGGGTTCTTAATCGTGGGAGAGGGAGGCAACAGAGCCAGTGTCAGCCATGCATATGACCGAGATGTGGCAGGCCATGGCTAACGCCAGGGTGGGCTAAGGGGCCGTGAGCTGAAGAAAGTGGTGCTTCTAGAGGTGGAAAAGGAAAAGCAGGGAAACAGACTCTCCCTAGAGCCTCTGGAAGGAGCACAGCCCCACCAACATCTTAGCCCAGGTAGACCCATGTCAGACTTCAGCAGATAGAACCGCAAGGAAATAAAGTGTGTTATTTTAAGCCAACAAGTTTGTGGTAATTTGTTATGGCAGCCATAAAATGAGTGCACTCTTCTGCGTATTGAAGTTAAGTTGCTGCAGAGTTTTCAGTATCTTGGTTTAAAGTCTCAGTCATTCTGAGGTAACAAAGCATGAGTTACAGTCTCTTCGGCTAAACCACTGCTTGGAATACTGTCCACGGAAATGCTGCAGGGTGGACGGAGGTGGACAGATGCTCTTGGCAACGGCACCCCACACTGCAGTGGGGCCATCGGTCTCTGTGGAACCCTGTGCTCCCCACGTCTGAGCTCCACTGCAAACTCCGTCTAACTGGAGGCAAATGTTTGTAGCAGTCTCAGTCCGCTCAGTACAGCTGTCACAGAGTAGCCAAGAATGGGTAGTTTAGAATGATTTTATTTCTCACCATCCTAGAGGCTAGGAAGTCCAAGATCAAGGCATCATCATAGGGCAAAGGCAAAAGGGCAAGAGACAAAATGAGCCAAACTCATCCTTTTATAACCATCAGCCCCACCTACAGGTGCAGAGCCATCGTGGCCGAATCGCCTCTTAATACTGAGGTGATACTGCTACAGCAGGAACTGGCTTTCAGTGAATTCTGGAGAACTGTGGACACTTAAACCATAGCAGATATCGTCAGGCAGAGCTGCTGTGGACGAAGCTACCACAGAACTGGGCAAAAATTGTCCAAGTCTGAGCACTGTGGGGAAGTGAAACCTGAAACCAAGTTCACGTCAGCCTGAGAACAGACCAGGAATCGGGAGGTGCAGGGAGGTGTAACATGGTCTGCACATTGATTAAAGAAATGTTATTCTTTTTTTTTTTGAGACAGAGTCTCACTCTCTTGCCCAGGCTGGAGTGCAATGGTGCGATCTCAGCTCACTGCAACTTCTGCCTTCCGGGTTCAAGTGATTCTCCTGCCTCAGCCTCCCAAGTAGCTGGGATTACAGTCACCCACCACCGCACGCAGTTAATTTTTGTATTTTTAGTAGAGACGGGGTTTCACCATGTTGGCCAGGCTGGTCTCAAACTCCTGACCTCAGGTGATCCACCTGCCTCAGACTCCCAAAGTGCTGGGATTACAGGCATGAGCCACCGTGCCTGGCCAGAAATGTTATTCTTTTGCCACATTCCCTAATTCTTGAAAAGCTTGAGGTGGACTTCTGTCCACCATGACTTGTGCCACTGTCATAATCAGTTTAATAGCAACAAAGTGGCTGAGTACAGGATCTTACACCTGTAATCCCAGTGCTTAGGGAGGCTGAGGTAGAAAGATGACTTGAGGCCAAGAGTTTGAGACCAGCCTGGGCAACATAGTGAGAACCTGTCTCTACAAAAATAAAAATAAAAAAAGTAGCTGGACACAATGACACATGCTTATAATCCTAGCTACTTGAAGCTGAGGTGGAAGGATCGCTTAAACCCAGGAGTTCAAGGCAGCAGTAAGATATGTATCACTCCACTGCACTGCAGCCTGGGCAATAGAGTGAGACCCTGTCTCTAAAAACAAAAAATAGCAACAAGGTTTACAACTGTTGAGAGCAGAAGTCAGTTCTTCTTCAGAGAAGAAGAATCTAGGCAGAAGATCAGGGTTCTACTAGGCAAAGAGAATGAGAAGGACACTTAGGGCAGAACCTGGGTGCCCATGCCTACTGCTGCAGACTTGACTGAGGGGTCTGCTGTAGTCACAGACGTAAGCTTGTGGCTGCAGCATGGGTGGACCTTGGAAGCAGTGCTCAGGCAAAGAAGCCTGTCACAAAAGGCCACATGATGTATGATTCCATTTATAGGAAACAGCCAGGACAGGCTAATCCATAGAGATGGAAAGAGATGGGTGGCTGCTTAGGACTGGAGGGGTCAAGGGGAGTGGGGAGTGACTGCTGATGGGTGTGGGGTTTCTTTGTGGGGTGGCGAACATGTTCTAAAGTGCATCGTGGTTTTGGTCTCACAGCTCTTGAGTATACCAAAAACCATTGAACTGTGTCATTTAAATGGTTGAACTGTATGGTGCACGAATTATTCTCAGTAGAGCTGTTAAAAAAATAAAGCAGGCATGCAAGGTCACCATCTGATGGAAAGCTTAGCCAAAGTGGTATTGGGCTTTGCTGAGAGCAGCTTCCCAGAGTATTTTAGAGGCGTTGGCGGTACCTGCTTTCTGACATGGAGTCTACCATTCTGTTTTTACCTTTTTTCTGAAGCTTTCGGTTCTTGGTGTCAGCGTTAAGGATTGGTTCATTAGTCAGTGACTCAGTGGCCTTACTAGACAGCTTCTGGTGTGTGTGGAAGTGTCCATTTTTCCTTTTCTTGCTAGGAAGGTCCCTATTCCTGCAGGGATCCTAGCCAGTTTGGTAACTGGAAGACTGAGGTGGCCCCACTGCTGCGGGAACAGCCACACTGGGAGGCCTTGCCACAGTTCTCGATGGGTCCTTTTTTTTTTTTTTTTTTTTTTCTTTTGAAACAGAGTCTTACTCTGTTGCCTGGATCTCCTGCCACCTCTACCTCCTGGACTTAAGCAGTCCTCCTACCTCAACCTCCTGTTGGGAGGTTGTTCCTGCATCCCGCAGGAGGTGCGGGATGTTGGTACAGGTCAGCTCATTTAGTGGTGGCAGGATCGCCTCTCAGCCTGGGGCTCCAGGAGCTGTAGCCAGGGCAGCTGCTGCCCCTCAGTCATCTTGGAGACCCCCACGGCCAAAAGAGGTGACACTGGCGCAGTGGTGACTCCCTTGCAGCAGCTGGAGTGCCCGAGGCCAGAGCCGCTCTCCCTGTTGCCCGTGCCACAGCTTCAGGGCCTGCCCTTCTCCGGCATCCCCACTCATGCACCAGGGAGAAGAGGGGAGGCTGCCAGGAGCCAGTGGCTCAGCTAATGATTCAGCAAGTGGAGGAGCCACCACTGAGGATGCTGCTGGTCACCTGGGTAGAGGTTAAAGCCCATGAAGATGGACAAGTCTATAATTTAACAAAAAAAAAGAAAACAGCCTGTTATTCTGCAGAAAGTAACCCTTTGGCATGTGCACTGAAGGAATTAGCTGTTACAGGAGTGTAGCAGAGGGCGAGGCCCTGTTGAGCTGGGTAGACCATGGTGTCCATGCACCTATGCTGGTGAGTGTAGAGGAGCAGGGCTGAGCGCTGGGGTGTGTGATGCCGTCTGGCTGCAGTGTCATGGGATGGTGGCTGGAAAGGCAGGTGGGAGCTGATCTCTGCAGGATTTTAAACAGGAGTACTCAGTTGACCTGGGTTCCCTGCTCTGGGGTTTACTAATACCTGCTAGGGGCTTGTTTTCATGACAGCCCTGACAGGTGGGTGTCAGTATTCCCATTTTACAGATGAAAAACTGAGTCAGACCAAGCGGTTTGACTCAGTTGGTCTGTGTGACCAAGACCCAAGGTCACATATCTAGTAAATGGCAGAGTTGGAATTTGAACCAGCTGGTGTTTCATCTCCTATATTATGCTTGCATTCTCTCTGAAGAGGCAAAATTCTCCCGTGAAACAATGAAGGCACTCAACGTGGCATTCACTATTAGCCTGAACCACATCCAAGTGCCATTTTTGTAGGTCATCATGGTCAATTATAAGCAGTGTCCCAGCAATAGCTGGGGTTTGGACAAAGAAACCTCTCCAAGCAGGAATGGTCAGCAGAGGTTTCATGGCGGAGCTGGGAACGAAGCAGAGCCTTGAAGGCTCTGTAGACTCTAGATGGATAGAAATGAGGTAGGCGAGGCCAGACCCCGTGGCTCACGTCTGTAATCCCAGCACTTTGAGAGGCCGAGGTGGGCAGATCACTTGAGGTCAGGAGTTCAAGACCAGCCTCACCAATATGGTGAAGCCCCATCTCTACTAAAAACACAAAAATTTGCCAGGCATGGTTGCACATGCCTGTAGTCCCAGCTACTTAGGAGGCTGAGGCAGGAGACTCACTTGAAACTGGGAGGTGGAGGTTTCAGTGAGCTGAGATTATGCCAATGCAGAGCAAGACTCCATCTCAAAAAAAAAAGAAAGAAAGAAATGAGGCTGGTGAGGCTGGGTGAGAGGTGGGGTGGTGAGGAGACAGCCCAAAGAGCAGGTGCCACGAGGCTGTCCATGAGGGGTGCACGTGTGGCCCAGAGCACCAGGAGGTGATTGTAGGTGATGGCTGGGGCCTGGAGACCCCTCCTGTGCAGCGGACAGGTGGGATTTGGCCTGCAGCTCGCTCTGCTGATCCCTACCATGCTGTTTCTGTAGGAAACAGGTGAGCAGATTGCCATCAAGCAGTGCCGGCAGGAGCTCAGCCCGCGGAACCGAGAGCGGTGGTGCCTGGAGATCCAGATCATGAGAAGGTGAGGCCTGGCATGCAGGGACCCAAGGGAAACCTGGAGCAGCAGCCCCCACTGCATCTAGAAAGGAGAGCTGTAAATCTCAGCCCCGGCAGTCTCCGCGGCGACTCTGCTGCTTCTAAAGACGCTAGAGGAGGAACAGCTAAAGTCCACACGGGACCTTGTCAAGGGCTTTTTGTCAGTTTCATAATATTAAATAATTTAATAAGTTATCATGGTGACTTTTCCTTTGTCAGCAAAAAAGCGTTCTTTCCTCCTATATTTCCAGTTTCAAGGTGGTACGCGACCATGCTCTGCTGTCATGCTGCCGCTGACATTTATTCCTCCAGTGTGGAGACCAGGCTGTCCATCTGCCTGGTGGCTGCTGTCCTCCTAGCCAGTAAGGCATTAGGTGGGCTCCGAAAGAGCTAGCGAGGACACTAAGCAGGGGCTCCTCTGCCAGCCTCTTAAAAAGAGGAGGTGCCATTTGGTTACATCATGGTTGCATTTGGTTACATGAGTTCCTTCTCAGGTAGCGTGCACTTTCTGCGTGTCCACCTGGGGGTGATGTGTGTGCAGGAATCAACCTGCCAAAAAATAAACAGAGAAAAGAAAAAAATATGAAAACAAAGAGCAGGCACCACTTTGTTTGCCTGCTAGCATGTGTGACACGTCCTCCCCATGTGGAGGGCATGAAATTGAAAGACCCTCATAGGAGCAGTTTGGCAGCACGATGAGGACTTGGTATGTGGCATGCATGAGAAACTCAAGTCACATGCAGTGCACATTCAGGGTCTGAGTTCTGGTGCTATGGGTGGGGCTGGGCCAGCTCCACTGACCCAGGCACTGCAGTTGGCCACCCGTCCTGGGCCCCGTCTTCCTCTGTTTGGAAGCCCTGGGTTATCCTGGGCCTTTGTTGCTGAGGGCTGGTGGGGGTGGCAGGGATGGGTCTGGGCAGGAGCTCTCATTGGTTTTCCTCCTTCCTAGGCTGAGCCACCCCAATGTGGTGGCTGCTCGGGATGTCCCTGAGGGGATGCAGAACTTGGCGCCCAATGACCTGCCCCTGCTGGCCATGGAGTACTGCCAAGGAGGAGATCTCCGGAAGGTGAGGCTCCTGCAGCCACCGGGTGCACAGCCTGTCCAGGCAGTTGGGACACCAGGAAGGGGTATGGGGAGACCTTTCACTGCTGTCATCATCGGGAAGCTTGGGGAGCCCCAGCGACTCCAGCAGGACTGCTTTGCCTTTCAGATCCCCTGTTCCCTGCCCACCTGGGGCTGGTGTGTGTGTGAGTCAGACGCGCTTCCGAGAATGCCAGGGAAGGGGGAAGGGCGTGCTGCACACTCTGCTGGGATTACTCCAGTGACGAGGAAACTCATCACAGGTCTGGGCGTGGGGAAGGACTGGGCGAGTTCCAAAACAAATGCTTCCTCCCTGGACACATTACGGCCACTTCAGGCCTTTGGTGCCAGCACCATTGCTGTCCTTATTAGGAGGGATTTTATTCCAGAGATAGGACAGCACCACACACGGGGGTGGGGCGTGTAGCAGGGAGGGAGCAGGCTTTGCCATCAGGGAGCTGGGCCAAGGCTGCAGACCCAACCCACCCATCCGACCCACCTGACCCACCTGGACTCATCTGTGGGGCTCTGCTCTCCGCCTTCTTACCACACCACCTCCTCTTCCCTAGAATGTTCACTTCTCAGAGGTGGATGGCAGCCCCTCCTGGTCCCAGGGGCAGTTCTGGGTGCCCTCCTTTCCATTGTTCCCTATGGCAGAACACTGCCTGCTAGTTCATGTTACCTCATTCGATTTCCAACAGCTCACCCATGGGAGCACAGTATAATTCCTGCATCACAGGTGGATGTTGTGACCTGGAGAGGTTGGGCCTCACATAGCTTCAGCAGCAGAGCCTGAGTCCCAGCCCACAGGGACCCAACTGCAGGCCACCTCTCCGTCTGTGAGACTAAGGCCGTGTAACATGAAAACTGGAAGCTATGAGCAAAATAATTTTTTTGTTTGTTTTTGAGTTAGAGCCTCACTCTGACACCCAGGCTGGAGTGCAGAGGCATGATCTCAGCTCACTGCAACCTTCACCTCCCGGGTTCAAGGGATTCTCCTGCCTCAGCCTCCCGAGTAGCTGGGATTATAGGCGTGCACCACCATGCCTGGCTAATTTTTGTATTTTTAGTAGAGACAGGGTTTCACCACATTGTGAGGCTGATCTCGAACTCCTGACCTCAAGTGACAGCCCACCTCAACCTCCAAAAATGCTGGGATTACAGGCGTGAGCCACTGTGCTTGGCCAAAACAATTTTTATTTTAATTGAAAAAGAGATCGGTTGCTCTGCGAGTGCAGCCCCCTGCACCTCTCCTCTCCTCCGGAAGGGTCACAAGAGTGGGGGAGCCCAGGCATTTAATCCCTTTCAGTGGCCATTCCCAGTCACACATCAGGCGCTGTTCTCACTGTTCCTCCAGGCCCTTGTGCCTCTTTAAGTAAACAGAAACTTTCCACTTTGGGAGGCTGAGACCGGAGGATAGCTTGAGGCCAGGAGTTTGAGCCTGGCCTGGACAACATACAGAGGCCCTGTCTCTTCAAAAACTAAAAAATGAAAAATTAGCCAGGCGTGGTAGCGTGCACTTGTATCCCACTACTTGGGAGGGTAGAGTAGGAGGATGGCTTGAGCCAGGGAGGGTGAGGCTACAGTGAGCTGTGATTGCACCACTGCATGCCAGCCTGGGTGACAGAGCAAGATTCAGTCTCAAGAAAAAGATAATCCTGTCTCAAAAGAAAGAGACAGATAAGTCAAATAAAAGAAAATTTTCCATGGGGCTTAGCCTGCCGGAGTGGCTCTCCCTGGAGATGGGCACATCCTGGGAGTGGCACTCACAGCAGGATATGAACACAGCTCTTGGCATGACCCACAATGAGAGACGGGGAACTCGGCAGCACTTTGATTTTCCTCTTTATTTTTCTAACCTTTGACAGTCACCCGTTACTAACTGCAGCTGTGTGGAGATAAAGCCATGTTGTAGTCGAGTGGAGAGTTCACAGAGGGCAGCCTGGAAGTAGGTGGGATGTGGCCAGATTACCGAGGGCTCTGAAGTGAGGCACAGGCTTTTCGACTTGGTCTTTTAGGCGGCAAAGAGCGAACAAGCCAGGGAAGAAGAGATGGAAAGTTTAACATGACTGACCTGGCGTGGTTGCAGGATGATTGAGGGGGTGACAGGAAGGCCTTGAATCCTAAGGGACCCTGTCCTTGCTGTCACCCAGTGGGGCTGGGGCTCTTGCTGTCTGTTGTTTCCTTTGTTCCCTCTAAAAAGTTCAAAATCTGTAATCCACCCGTGGGCACGGAGAGGCAGGCTTGGCCAGCACGTGGGCACATGTAAGAGTTGTTATTAAAAGTCTGTATGCCGGCTGCATAGGCAGACCTGAGTGTTTATGAATATGATGTGAATTCCTGCCTGTGAGGCTCAGCTGCCAAGCTCCTCTCTCTCTTTCCTCCTCTGAGGCCAGCTCCAGCAGCACAGGGACAGTCGAGGGGCCTGGAAGGCAGGAGGTTGAGGGCTTGGGCTTGAGCTTCAGATGGACCTGTGCCACCTTCTAGCACTGCCCTCTCACAGCTGTGTGAGCCGACAGGTATCCGACCCTGTAACCTCAGTTTCTTCCTCCAACGTGGGGATTTCACCTGTGCTTACTCAGTGGTGGTGGTTAGTATTAAATGAGGTCACACAGGGAAGGGTTTGCTGAGCTAATCCATGCAGCGCTCCTCCAGCACCAGGCACGTAATAAGTACTCAGTAAGTATTTCCTACTGTTACCATCACCCACGTGGCCAGGAGATAGCAGGTGGTTTCCAGTGATGCCTTCCCAGCCTGGCCTTCTCTGGGACCTTCAGGCACAGAGAATTCCTATTGCCTGTGCTTAGACTTCGGCCTGTCTTGCTCAGAACTTCAGCAGCCGGTGAGAATCAAACTTTCCTTGTCACAGAGCCCTTGCTGTGAGGATGTGAGAGCCTGGAGGTGGTCAGGACTCCTTCCTCCTCCTCCTCCTCCTTCTCCTCCTGCTCCTCCTCCTCCTCCTCCTTTTCCTCCTCTTCTTCCTCCTCCTCCTCTTCCTCCTCCTCCTCCTCCTTTTCCTCCTCCTTCTTCTCCTCCTCAGGCTAATCCCTGCTAGTCCTGCCACCCTGGCTTCCTCAAAAGCAGGTCCCCCGAAGACCAGGGCCTGGGGTCAGCTCTCTGGTCACATTGGCTGGTAAGAGACACGTGTGGACTTCCCGTAGTTTGTGACCACCAGCTCTGACGCTGCTTCTCACTTTCTTGACAGTACCTGAACCAGTTTGAGAACTGCTGTGGCCTGCGGGAAGGTGCCATCCTCACCTTGCTGAGTGACATTGGTAAATCCCAGCCCCAGGAGTCAGGCCGTGTCCTTCGGGGAGAGTGTGGTGCCTCTGTGAGTCCCTGTGGGACACCGCAGGCAGACACTTGGGTCCTTTGGTCTCTGTGGAGGGGGACCCTGGTGGAGGGGGACCCTTGTGGAGTGGGGAGGTCAACAAGGAGCCAGCCAGCCAGACGCTGCACTCAAATAGGTTTCCCTTCCTTCCTGACTAACTCATCAAGTGAATTATGATGTATAGGGAATAACAGATTTCCTTTCCCATTATAAAGCTCCCCTCCCCACTTTCCTGGAATGGCCAGCGCTGGAATAGGCTGTCATTCGAATGAGTTTTGTCCCTTGGCAATGAATTGTTCCACTCCCACGTTGGCAGTTCTTTGTCAGCCAGAGGCGTAGGAAAAACCGTCCTTGTTTAATCCCTTGGGTACTGTTGGTGTCCCCAGATGAAGGCATCTGTGGCACCTTCTGAGAAGGCCAAGCTGGCCGTTCATGGGGAAGAGTGACCTCAGCCTGCAGAGGCCAGTGGAACCTCCTAGACCCTGGCACCCGCTCAGGTGGGGACTGAGCGGTGGGCGCTGAAGGTCAGCACTTGGCCCAGCCTGGGGAGACAGACGTCACAAGGGAGAGGGACTTGCTCAGGGCTTTTTGTTTTTTTAGAAAATAATCTCCAAGGTTGTTGGTGCAAGCTGATAGTTGGGTCTAAAGTTTAGAGTTATTGAGAATTTATCTTAGACCAGATTTGGAGAATGATGCCATTTTCATCCCTCCCCTACCTCAACCTTTCAGAGCTGTATATATTTTTTCTTTTGTTTGCTCAAGCTTTTTTTGGAATATTCTCAAATATATAGAAAAGTTTAAAGAGTAGTACAGTGAAACTCACATACCCTTCCCCTCAGTTCACCAGATGTTAACATTCTCCCTCATTTGTAAAGCTGCGTTCTCTAAGCTGGGGCCTGGAAGGGTCGATGGTCTTGCTAGTGTGGGTCTGGTCTCTTCCTGACTGCTGCTTTGGACAGAGGAGACGCAAGAAGGAAAGGAAGGGGGAAAGTCAAGCAATGACATATTTAAGGTTAAGATCAAAATAGTCTGACATATAAAATTCCCGTCTCGCTCTGTGCTGTGTCTTCATCCCTTTGGGTAGAGTTCACATAGACGGTAAGTTGACATTACACCAGTTTTATTTGACTCGAGTGGGCACCCAGTGCTGGCCCAAAGGGACACCCTGTGCGTGGCCTGCATGAGTCTCCTCTGTCTACCTAGAGCATCTAATCCATCAGTTAGAAATTCCACTTGTTTTCTTGACACCCTGACCCAAGGCTCACCCATCCATGTTTGCTTGGAGGCTTACTTGATTGTATCTTTTATCTCAGCGGCCAGATTCTTTATTTGTTCTCTGTTGAAGGCAGGTTAGCAAGTCGGGGAATATTCTCTTGCTTTTTTTCATCGGTGACTTTTATTTTGTTTCTCTTCGGTTAGAGCTTTGTCAAGTTATTTTTCTTGAATGTTTTTCTCCCAGATATTTTTCTTTCACTCCTTAGACTATTGATGACTTTAGCAAGTAGTTATTAAGAAAGTCTTTGTTTTTTTTTTTTCAGACGGTGTCTCGCTCTGTTGCCCGGGCTGGAGTGCAGTGGGTGACCTCGGCTCACAGCAACCTCTGCCTCCCGGGTCCAAGCAATTCTCCTCCCCCAGCCTCCCAAATACTGGGATTACCAGCGCATGCCACCACACCCAGCTAATTGTTATATTTTTAGCAGAGACAGGGTTTCATCATGTTGACCAGGATGGTCTCCAACTCTTGACCTCAAGTGATCCCCCGCCTCAGCCTCCCAAAGTGTTAGGATTACAGGCATGAGCCACAGCACCTGGCCAAAAGTCTTTAAATTATTGGCATAAGTGCACGTAACTCTTGGCTTCCTCATGTGGTCATTTATTCTGCAGGTGCTTCCCTACTGATACTCACAGAACATCTCTGGTTACATATTCTTTTGGTCTGGGTCCACTTTGAATTCAGTTACCATTGACTTGTGTGGTAGGTTTTTTTTTTTTTCTTGAGACAGAGTCTCGCTCTGTTGCCAGGCACCAGGCTGGAGTGCAGTGGCGCAATCTCGGCTCACTGCAACCTCTGCCTCCCGGGTTCAAGCAATTCCCCTGCCTCAGCCTCCCAAGTAGCTGGGACTACAGGCATGCGCCACCATGCCCAGCTAATTTTTGTATTTTAGTAGAGACGGGGTTTCACCATGTTGGTCAGGATGGTCTCGATCTCTTGACCTTGTGATCCACCTGCCTCAGCCTCCCAAAGTGCTGGGATTACAGGCATGAGCCACCGTGCCCAGCTTGTGTGGTAGTTTTATATTATTTTATTTAAAGTGTGTGTGTATATATATTTAAGTTACATGTAAATTAGAATAATGAAAACAGGTGGGTTCTCAAGTGCTTATGTGCTACAAGTCTCCTATACATAGGCAGATGAATACTAAATTCTGTAGGTTGCTGATTCTCTGTCTTTCCTCTCTGTGACTCTGAGTTGGAAATAATTCAATTTTGAACTACTAACTAGTACACTACAGTTAAACTTCTTTTTCTTCTTTTTTTGAGACGGAGTTTTGCTCTTGTTACCCAGGCTGCAAGTGCAATGGCGTGTTCTTGGCTCACCGCAACCTCCACCTCCCAGGTTCAAGCAATTCTGCTGCCTCAGCCTCCTGAGTAGCTGGCATTACAGGCGTGTGCCTCCACACTCAGCTAATTTTTTGTATTTTTAGTAGAAACAGGGTTTCACCATGTTGACCAGGCTGGTCTCGAACTCCTGGCCTCATGTGATCTGCCCACTTCGGCCTCCCAAAGTGCTGGGATTAACAAGCTTGAGCCACCACGCCCAGCCTACTCCGCACCCAGGTAAACTTCTTACGGGCATAAACTTCAGTCCCTGCTGTATCTCCAGCATCTAGAACAGCAGTACCTAGTGTATATCAGCTTCTCTATAAATATTTGTCAAATAAGGGCCAGGCAAGGTTGCTCACGCCTGTAATCCCAGCACTTTGGGAGGCCAAGGTGAGCGGATCACCTGATGTCAGGAGTTCAAAACCAGCCTGGCCAACATAGTGAAACCCCTGTCTCTACTAAAAATACGAAATTAGCCTGGCGTAGTGCCACATGCCTGTAATCCCAGCTACTCAGGAGGCTGAGGCAGGAGAGTCACTTGAACCTGCGAGGCAGAGGTTGCGGTGAGCCGAGATTGCGCCATTGCACTCCAGCCTGGGCAACAAGAGGGAAGTTCCATCTCAAAAAAAAAATTGTCAAATGAATGAAATAAATCCCAAAGTAAATTAAAATAAGTAAGGACCAATTTTTTTTTTTTTTTTGAAATGGAGTCTCACTCTCTGTTGCCCAGGCTGGAGTACAGTGGTGCAATTTCGGCTCACTGCAACATCCACCCCTGGCCCAGGTTCAAGCAATTCTCCTGTCTCAGCCTCCTGAGTAGCTGGGATTACAGGCACCTGCCACCATGCCTGGCTAATTTTTGTATTTTTAGTAGAGACAGGGTTTCAGCATCTTGGCCAGGCTGGTCTTGAACTCCTGACCTCTTGATCTACCCACCTTGGCCTCCCAAAGTGCTGGGATTACAGGCATGAGCCACCTCGCCCAGCCCTTTTTTTTTTTTTTTTAAACACATCAGATGTCCACACATCATGAACAACTCTAGGCCCAATACTAGCTCCTCTGCTTATTAGCAGTGTGGCCATGGGAACATTACTTAACACCCTTTTATTAGCAGTAAAATGGGAGCCTTACTCACCTGGTTAGAATTGTGGAATCAAATGAGGTGATATAAATAAAGCTTCTAGCACAATGCTCTGTTCCTGCAGAATGTGCACTCAGCAAGTGTTAGTTCCTTGCTCATTTCCTTCCCGCTCTGGATTTTGATTTTTGGCCTCCCCTTTTGGAAACGCTCAGTGCCTTCTTTAGGGCATGACCTGAGGCTGGATCCAGGGAACACACGGGTGGGTGCCTTCTGAGACTCCCATCCTGGAAGAGGCCGGCCTTCCTCGGACCTGTTTCCGTCTCCACCACTTTTTGGGTACAGTGCAGTCCTGGTTTTGTGGTTGAGGCTGCTGATGAACTCATGTTTTACTTTCATCCCTGTTTTTGATTTGTGTACTAAATCCATTAAATTTATTTTTGCAAGGATCTGGTGACTGAGCCAGAGTTCATCTAACATAACTCTTTTGTATTTTGGAACATTTCCTGAGCATATTTTGTTCCAGTTTGTTCCAAGCGCTGGCCCCACATTTCCTTTGTTGGAGTTGCCACTGCTATTCTCTGCCAGGTTGACTTCAGATAAGTGGCAGAGCCACACCCTTGACCACTGGGTCCGGATTAATTGCCTGGTCTTCTGGGTTAAACCTGTTGGCTCATACACTCTTCTGCGCCACTAACCTCCCAGAGACACCCATTCAGAACAGTGTCAAGATAACAGACATAGATAGGATTTTTCCACTGAACTTCACATTGCCCAAGAAGATGGTGCAGAGTGCCAGAGAGAAATGAGCAGATGGCCAGGTGTGGTGGCTCATGCCTGTAATCGCAGCACTGTGAAAGGTCGAGGTAGGTGAATCACCTGAGATCAACAGTTTGAGACCAGCCTGGCCAACATGGTAAAACCCCGTCTCTACTAAAAATACAAAAATTGGGAGGCCGAGGCATGAGAATCACTTGAACTCTGGAGGCGGAGGTTGCAGTGAGCTGAGATCGTGCCATTGCACTGCAGCCTGGGCAACAGAGCAAGACTCCATCTCAGAAAAAAAAAGAAAGAAAAAAAGAAATGAGCAGATGTCTGGCAAGCACAGAGGTGAGCCCCCTGCGTCCTGGCCAGGACTCGCCCGCCAGACCGTTGCTCCATGCTGATAGGCGACTGGGGACAGGTGTGGAGCAGCTGGAAATGATGTGGACTGCCACATAATGTGTCCCTAAAATAGCTCAAGGAAGTTGTATGTGAGTGGACTCTATTTAAACAGTCTTGCTCATTATCCTTTGGAAAACATTGGCGTGTGTTTTCTTTTGTCAATGGAGGTGCAAAATTCTGAGCTCTCAAGATTGTGGGGCAGGCTGCTGTGCTCTCTGCTGCCGTGGGCTATGGCCCTGTTGGGCAGGCATGGGCCTTACCACATCTTAGATTGGAATCAGCCTTCCTGGATTCTGCAGGTGGCTGGTCGGTCGGCTGTGGTAAGACCACCCATGCTCCAAGGCTTTGGGAACCCACCCCTCTGTTGCTGTCCCTGCTTCCTTCCCTGAGCCCCACCTCTGTTCCTACTGGAGCTGCTCCTAGCAGGCATCCAGGACATCACTGTTAAAGAGCAGAGTGTTTCAGAGAAAGCACTTGGCTTTGGGGAAGAGAGCTCCATTCCAGGAATCGCACATCAGTTACCCTGCCTGGCCTTGTGGATCTTCGGACTGATTCTGTCAAACACATCCGTCTGACTGAAGTGTTGATTATGACAAAAGATGACGACCTGACCTCAGATCGTTTGCACATAAAGCTTGTTGGAAAACATAGGGAACCAGGTTAATAAACACAGTAACGTTGAGAGAGAAGACAGCTGGCCCTCAGTCCTGGCTCCACTTTACAGCTCTAGAGCCTTAGGCGAGGCATGTCCTGGCTGCAGCCTCCCCTACTTTAGGATGAGGGGTTTGGGCTTCCGAGTGCTTTCTGGGGCCCCGTCTCCCTCTGACAACTCCATGTCATTGTCCAGGCCTCTGGCTTTCAGAACGGTGACATCCCCCAGCTGGCAGCCTATCTGCCTCCCGCGGGCTCTGTGCCTCATCTCTGCCACCTGCCCCTGCGCTGGCCTATCCATCCTTCCCTCCCTGCTCCTGCCAGCCACCCACTGCTCCTTAACGTTGTTTGCCCAGCCGTTCCTGTGCCCTCTTTGTCACCATATTGTTCTCAGAATCTGGAAGTCAACGCTGAACTCATCCTAAAGTCCATATCCATGTCCACCAGGTCGTTCTTCCAGTCACTTCCAGTGGAAACCCTGGTCATTTTCCTCAGCCAGGGGTCCCTCCTGCCATCCTCTCTTTTGTGTCATGGTGCCACTTTCTGCCCACTGCCCAGGACCAAGTGTCCATGTCAACCCTGGTCTCTCAGAGTCAGCCCCTGCTGCTCATAGCCTCACATTACAGAGGCTGCAGACCACCACTTCCACGGATTCATTGTCACAGCAAATCCCCGCAGCGACCTCCTCCCTGGCCTCCTTATCCGTGTGTGCTAATCTACCCTTCTGTTTTGGAAGGACACTTCCATCCATAGTCTGCTCCTAGATAAAGGCCCACCCCCTTCACCACACCTTTCTCCCACCCATGGCAGCCAGCCTAGGCATGACCCGTGGGACCCACCCACCAACCTCTGTGTGTGACTCTTAGAACCCACCTGCCAGCCTCTGTGCATGACCCACGGAACCCACCCACCAGCTTTCGGGTGTGACTTGTGGAACCCACCCGCCAGCCTCCAGTTGTGATCCTCAGAACCCACCCACCAGCCTCCAGGCATGACCCCCAGAACCCACCCAGCAGCTTTCATGTGTGACCCTTGGAACCCACCCGCCAGCCTCCAGGCATGACCTCGCAACCCACCCACCAGCTTTCATGTGTGATCCTCGGAACCCACCCACCAGCCTCCATCCAGGACTCCAGACCCACCTGTCAGTCCCCTGATGGCCTCGCATGCACTGCCTCTTATGGAAGCTGTTCCCACACCTCCCAGAGACCCCAAGCCTGCCCATCCTTCCGGCACAGCTGCAGACCTGCCCCTCTGTGAGGACTGCCTGGCCTGGGCTACAGGGATTCTCCTGTGGGTCCTTCTGCTGGTGTCACCTCCTCTGCTCCTTTGATGCTTGGCATTGCCATTACTGCTCTGTGATTTCTGCCTGTGCTTTGGCAGTGAGGGCTGACTTCTGGGTTTGGGAACAGCTGACCAGACTGTGCAGGAAGTTAGGAAAAGGCTTTGATTCAGTGGCACATTTCCCACTATGTGCAGATAGCGGACACTTGATAGAGCCTCACCGAATGAATTAGTGAAGATGTCACACCTTCCCCTTAGCACCCAGCATTACTGCCTTGCTGCCCCACTGATCGATCGAAGGCTATTTTAGCCAAGTAATCTTTAGCCAAACTAAATCTCTCTCCCCATGTCCATAGCTGGCCTTCCGGTCTGTTTCGTTTGGGAAGCCCAGTGACGCTGAAGTGGCTGGCACAGTAGGACCCAGGCAGCGGGTTTTACGGAGGGAATGGACATCCGTTGCCCTTCCCACTCAGTGGTGACTTGGATTACCAGCTGGTGACGGGCGTCTTTGTACCCTTCTAAT
The DNA here is from genome assembly GCA_963573385.1 of Cacajao melanocephalus. Classification (NCBI taxonomy): domain Eukaryota; kingdom Metazoa; phylum Chordata; class Mammalia; order Primates; family Pitheciidae; genus Cacajao; species Cacajao melanocephalus. The sequence continues at coordinate 29,591 of CAUYLG010019511.1, forward strand.
CTCTCCCTCACCCTTTTGGACCATTTATCTTTCCGCTTGTTCTCTGTGGAATGTAGCTTAAACAAAAATGTTCTGAAGGGAACTTAGTCATCTCTCTAAACTTGTAATGTGATAAATAGGGATTTGTGAGCCCACCCTTATAAAAATGCTTTTTCACTGGAAGTCTAGCTGCTCTCATCTGTTCCCCAGTTTGTGGTTTGTCATCTGAAAAAAACACATAGGGCTGTGATTTGGAGCTGGGGCTCATCAATAAGACCCACGGGATTGTCACATTCTTCAGCTGTGTGTTTGTGCCTTCCTCATGAGCTGGGGAAAGGCTGGAGTGACCACCAGGGCACGGCTCCTGAGGAGGGTGAGAGAAGGAGGCTGTTACCTTCCTGTGGCAAGTCCACCATGTGGACCCGCTCTGGAAATGCACTGTGTCGTTTATTTTAGTTTGTGTTTTTTCTAGAGGAAGGGTCTTGCTCTGTTACCCAGGCTGGAGTGCAGTGGCACCATCATGGTCGCTGCAGCCTTGAACTTCTGGGCTCAACGATCCTCACAGTTCAGTCTCCCACATAGCTGGGACGAAGGCATGAACCACCACACCTGGCTAATTAAAAAATTTTTTGTAGAGACAGGGTCTTGCTATATTGCCTAGGCTGGTCTCAAACTCTTGGCCTTGAGGGATCCTCCTTCCTCGGCCTCCAAAAGTGATGGGATTACAGGCGTGAGCCACCGTGCCCAGCCTCACTGTGTAGTTGTAAACAGCTTAACAGTTTGCAGTGTGGTGCTTCTCACAGCTCTTCTCTGTAATGGGAACATGAGAAATTACCTGATAGGCTTTTCTGCTTTGTGGTGTAGCTTTCAATTTTTATAAACATGTCTTATTGCTATTGCCAGGAATTTAGATTTTTAATAAACTTCCAGATACAACAGTATTTTCCTTAGTCTCAGTATCTCATTTTCCATCAAATCTAAACAGAGATTCTCTGGGCTTGAGACAATTTCAATTGATTTCACTCCAGCTCTGAAGTACTGTTTTATAAAATGTAGCACAGTGATACTGAACCAAGCTTTTTGAAAGCTTATTCTCTGCAGGGCACATTTACAAGGTCTTGCCTATCAGAATTTTTACATTTCAGTCCAAGAAATTATGTATATAACAATACCGTTAGATTCTTTTTTTTTTTTTTTTTTTTTTTTTTGAGACAACGGAGTTTGACTCTTCTTGCCCAGCCTGGAATGCAATGGCCCGATCTCGGCTCACTGCAACCTCTGCCTCCCATGTTCAAGTGATTCTCCTGCCTCAGCCTCCCAAGTAGCTGGAATTAAATAGGCATGCGCCACCACCCCCGGCTAATTTTTTGCATTTTTAGTAGAGATGGGGTTTTACCACGTTGGCCAGGCTAGTTTCAAACTCCTGACCTCAGGTGATCTACCTGCCTCAGCCTCCCAAAGTGTTGGGATTACAGGTGTGAGCCACTGAACCCGTCCCCTGTTGGATTCTTTAAACCTGGGCTTTATTAAGTTGGCAGAGGTATTTCAGAATAGATGACTACCCCCAAATGAGGAATAAAGTTTGTTTTATACAGTTGTTTAAGCATAAAAATAGACAGCTATTAATAGTAGTCAGAATATTAAGTTACCAACCTGCTGTCCCTCACTGAAGATCTGGTGACAACTGTAATCTGTGTGGCATAGAGAGTGGTGGCTTCAGTCTGGTCCGAATGCTCCTCCTCCTTTTCACTGGGGGGCTCTGGGGACATCTCATCTGCTTGCGCCCTGGGTTTTGCCCTGAGGTGTTATGCCTCCAGCATTGGGGCCTTGTCTCAGTCTGGGCATGTGTGCTCGGGCAAATTACAGTATCTTAACTTCCATACATTCTGCTTTGGAAAAAACTAACCTATACTTTTATGTATTACGTCCTGATACTCTTCAGCAGCCTGTCATATACCCACACAGGTGTCTTTCGTGAACCTATCAGTTAACAGACACTTTGAGTTATCGCATGGCCTTGGTCTCTGCCAGCCAGTAGTTCAGATTCAGCAGCAGTGCCATCCCTATCTGCAAGGCTGTGTTAGTGCAGCTATTTATTATACTTCACTTACTTTATTATGCTTTGCTTTGATTTTTAATAAAAACGAGTGAAACAAAAATAAAAGTGCTGATGAGAAGCATTGCTCTTTAAACATTAACACAATTTAGAACAAGATGAAACAGAATTTTTTAGGCACGTGGAAAGCAGTGAGTCTTTCACTTCATCCAGACATTAATTGGACCTAAACTAATGTACTCTGTCACGTAGGAAGGAAATGAAAAGTGAGGAACAGTATGAAATGTTGGAACCACATGATCGAAGGCTGGGCTTAAAAGAGCTGATGTAAGGAGAGGTCTGGCACCACAGATTGAGTATTCCTAATCCAAAAGTCCAAAATCCAAAGGGCTGTAAAATATGAAGGTTTTTGAGCACTGACGTGATGCCAAAAGTGGCAAATTCCACACTTAAGTACTTAACACAAACTTTGTTCCATGCACAAAATTATTACAAATACTGTATAAAATTACCATCAGGCTATAAAATCATTTTTACAAATTCAGTTGTTTCATATAAGTTATGTATGAAACAAGTTTAAGCTTGGGTTCATTAGGAATATGCCAGTATTCTAAAATCTAAAAAAAAAAATTCTGAGAAACTTCTGATTCCAAGCATTTTGGATAAGAGATATTCACCCTGTGTAGCTTAATGTTCTAAGCTGGAGCTCTCCTAATAAGGTGGAGTCAGTTGTTCCGCTCTCAGTTTGACTCTTAAATATGTTTTCAGGAAATGTTCAGCTTAGAGTCTTTGCAGAGCGTGTTTGCTCACTCAGTTTCTGTGGAAGGCTTTTCCACTGCCTTGCACAGAGTCCCCTGCCCATGACAGCAGACGGGATCGTGGCCTGGGCCTCAGGGGTCATGCCCTCCTCGGTTTGCCCTGGCTGCTGCCCTCTTAGTGTGGCTTGATGTGTGTGAGAGAGACAGAGAGACAGAGAGGGAGAGAGAGAGAGAGAATATGTTGGTGGTGGCAGTGGCGGCGGCACAGAGAGGGCTCATTGTTAAACCTCTCAGTGTTACTGCTTCTGACTTTTTAAATTTTAAACGAAAAGCAGATCATACCATTAACTGTCCCTCTGAGTCAGAAAATATCAACCCAAGAGTTGCCTGTTCTAATGTGGCACTACCATAATTTGTTCTGCCATTTCCCAGTGACTTTCTATTTGTTTCTAATTATTTCATTCCAAGATATGCAGTAAGTATCCTTGGGCTACAAGTGAGGTGAAGCAGCTTTTCATATAATTGTCATCATTTGTATTTCTTCTTCTGTGCATTGTCACCACTTGATGTTCTTTGCCCATTTTTCTTTTTCTTTTTTTTTTTCTTGAGATAGAGTCTCGCTTTGTCTCTCAAGCTAGAGTGCAGTGGCTGTGATGTCAGCTCACTGCAACCTCCAGCTCCTGGGTTCAAGCAGTTCTCCTGCCTCAGCCTCCCAGGTGGCTGGGATTACAGGGGCATGCCACGACATCCGGCTAATTTTTTTGTATTTTTAGTAGAGACAGGGTCTCACCATGTTGGCCAGGCTGGTCTTGAACTCCTGACCTCAGGTAATCTGCCCGCCTTGGCCTCCCAGAGTGTTGGGATTACAGGTGTGAGCCACTGTGCCCAGCCCCATTTTTCTTCTGAGTTGCTTTCTTACTGATTTGTAAGGGCTTTTTATCTATTAGTTATCTTTACTCCTTGGCATATGTGTTATAGATACTGTTTTCCCAGCTCTCTTGACTTTTGGCTTTGTTTATAGTATCTTTTTCCTCAAACTTTTAAAACCTTTTCAGTTTTTTGCACTGTTCTATTTATGCCATATGGCTTTCCTACATACACTGCTGTTTTTCCTACATGTATCCTATGGTGTTTTAGAGTTGTTGTTGCTAATGTGAATGGGATTTTTTTCTTTTCTGCTGCAACTAGGTATAGCTAACATAGAGAAAAGCTATTGACTTGTATATTCTTGTTTGTTTCCAGACAACTTGCTAAATTTTTTCCGATTTTTAATCTGTTGGGCTCTCTAGGCTGCAGTCATAGCATCTCCAAATAAAAGTAATTTTATCTCCTTTCAATACTACTTACTTGATTTCTTTCTTTTGTAGTGCAGTGAGCCAGGATGTCTGTTAAAGTTATTCAGCCTCTCTCGGGGATAAAATCACGTCCTTCTTGCCTTCTGAGCTGCAGGCAGATACCTCCTCATTTGACAGCGTCACGTTGCCTCTTTACAGCAGAAGCTCTTGGTGTTAGATGCCTCCACTGCCACTGTTGTGCAGTCTGCTTCCTTCCAACTAGATTCTGAGCTCTTTAAAGTTGGGGATCATACCCCTTATTTTATATCCCTCACAGAACCTCCCAGAGAACTGAGCACGTAGTAAGTCCACGCTGAGCTGTCCGTATATGGAGGAGGTGTCCCGGTTCTCCTCTTCTCCTGCCTCCCTGCTGCTTCCTGGAAACTGGCTCTGACTTCCTGGGACCGTCTATCATATGACCATATGACTCTGTCCTCAGGGGCCCTTCTCCCTTGCCCATCCTATAGAATTTAGATTTTTGAGCCTCTAGACCAGAGAAGTTTCCCTTCTCGAACTTTATTGGTGTCAGCATCACCTGGAGAGTTTGTTAACACAGATCATGGGGTCACCCCCAGAGACTTGAATCCAGAGGTCTCAGGTGGGGCCTGAGAATTTCACATTTTGAACAAGCTTGTTTGCTGCTGGTCCAGGTAGTTTGAGAAGCACTGCTCTAGGCTGCAGTTGGTGACTTCATGAATCCAAGGCAGAGTGCCTTGCGCAAATAAGCCAGATTTTGATGGAAATCTAAGCCTTACGTAGTAAGGCCCCTTCCCTCCACCCTGAGGTTTTGCTCAAGAAGTCAGAGTTTATTTCAGGGGCACACAGCATTTATCTTTTTTTTTTTTTTTTTTTTTTTGAGACAGAGTCTCACTCTGTCGCCCAGGCTGGAGTACAGTGGCGCAATCGCAGCATTTATCTTTTGCAGGTTAGGAGATTCTGTCATGAAAAGCATTTTTTTGGCTTAATAAAATCTCACCCCCCTCCTTCCCACCCCGTCAGCCTCTGCACTTAGGTACCTTCATGAAAACAGAATCATCCATCGGGATCTAAAGCCAGAAAACATCGTCCTGCAGCAAGGAGAACAGAGGGTGAGTGGCGCCCTGGGACTTAGTCTCGGGTGGGTGTGTCAGGAAGTGCCCCGGGAGGAAAGGAGCGCACTCTGCCTGTCTGTGGTGTATTTGCATTTCCTTGCCTGCACTTTGATTCTCTGGGAATGCTTTTTGATTTGAAACAAAATTCAGCAAAACAGTTTTTCTTGCAGAGTGAGGCAAATTTGAATGGATCACATTGTTAGTTGCTCAAGTTGCAGGAATCTGATAAGGAAAATAATGTTTGCCTTCCCACCTCCACCCCTAGCCTTTGGGACTAGCACTTCTTGGAAATCGACTTTCTGTTTTTTGTTTGCTTTAAGGGCCTCACCTCTTGATGCTGAATGGAAACCAGCAATCAGTTGGTTGTGGATGTGGCTGGGAAGAGGCACTGGGAGCTGGCATCTGCCGCCAAGCCTGGTCCAGCCTGTGGTTTCCCCAGAGCTCTTTGTGGCCTCCTCAGTGGCCACCTGGCTCAGACGAGGTGGTGACTGCACCATGGGCTTGACACTGTGGTCTCTCCCCACTCTATGTGTTCAGCTGGGGTGGTGAGCACAGGCTCAGCTGAGTGGAATGCTGTGACTGAGCTCTTAAATCACCTAATCCCCCTTCCCGTATAGCTACCCTCAGCACCTAGGCCTGGCCTGTGACTACCACAGGGCTCACCATTCTTCCAGTTCACACTCAGTGGTACTCAGATTTGAGCACTGAGTGTCTTTACTGAGGAGAGGCTGGCGCGATCCTTCCTGTTTCAAGTCCAGCATTAGCTGTCTTGTGGGCTGGTGCCTGTTCTGTTCATTCAGCCTCACTATGACGATGGGTGGCTGAGTGTGGGAGGACACGTGCCTAGCATTTTTACAATATGCCTTTTCTTTTGCCCTGAATCTACTGTGTTGCCAGCATTCTCCTTTGTGTCTGGCAGCTCTTAGGAGTATGGGATCTAATAGTACCTGGGAATTCAGAAATACCTCTGCCCTAACAGCAGGCAGTCAGAATCCTTGTAGAAAGACAGTGTGTTCTTATAACACTCAGATTTCTCCTCCTCCCTTTTGTTTCAGTTAATACACAAAATTATTGACCTAGGATATGCCAAGGAGCTGGATCAGAGCAGTCTTTGCACGTCGTTTGTGGGGACCCTGCAGTACCTGGTAAAAAGTGGGCCTTACCTGTTTGCCTGTCGGCTCCTCCCTGCTGCTGCATTTGTGGGGCTCCTCTCCCGCCTTGCTCCCAGCACCTAAGTCCCACCTGCTCTCTGAATGTTTTGGGGATGCATGAAGTCACACCTATAACCCGGTCGAGTCAGCATTTTTTGCCACCAGATGCCCTGTGGAGGGACGTGGTCGTCTTTGCTGATGTCCGGAGGGCTCTGCTCATGCACCTTGCACCATCCCCTAGCCTCTCTGTGCCTCAGTGTCTTCTCTGAAAGGAAAGGGTTTTGAACAGATATGTGCCAGTCTCAAGCGGCCCTCCCACCTCAGCCTCATGAGTAGCTAGGACTAAAGGCAGGAGCCACTGAGCCCGGCTGAGGCCACAGTTTCCATGAAGTATCTCAGGGGCCACTGAGGAGGGGCCAGAGCTCTGAGCTCACCACTCTTTGTTTACGTTATTTGGTCTGAATATTGGGTTTCTGTTTGAGTCACTCATTCATTCAAGGATATTGATGGAGTGTAGTCTGTATCAGGTGCTATGCTCAGAGCTGGCGATGCAATGGGGAAAAAGACAAGTCCTTTTCTGCCTTCAGAGCTTAGAGTTTAGCAGGAAAGCAGACATTACTGTGATGCTTGTACAGATAACTAAGAAATTACAGTTGTGGTGAGTGTTACAAAGCAAGAGTGCAGGGTGTTATGAGAGTGTATATTAGAAGGCCTCAGCCTGGTCTGGGACTTGAAGGCTGAGGAGGTGAAAGGGACTGGAAGTAGGGGACAGGAGGGGAATTCCATGCAAAGGGATCACACACAGGAAGACCTGCAGGTGTGACTGGAACCGAGCACAAAAGGAAAAGAGAGTCTTGAGTTGAAGCTGGGAGCGAGGTAGGGCACAGATTATGAAGGGCCTTCAGGGTTGGACTAAAGTTCTAGACTTTATTTAAAACCTCGGCAAAGATCAATGGGTTTTAAGTGGGAGAAGGAGCAACTCTTTGGAAAGCCCACTCTTGATACCGTGTAGAGAAGGAATCACACTGAAGAGGAGTGAATCATGGACACGGTGGCGGCCGTGGCGACGTGGAGGGCAATTAGATTCCAGGAGGGCTTAGCGCAGTTGCCCAGCAAGACCTGTCACAGGCTGCTTGCCGATGGCAGTAGCCACCACAATTGGGATTGACTCAGGGAATCTGCGGCTTTCAGAGCGGAGACTTGCAGGGGGCTGTGATTCAGGCACCTGTGTCCATCTGGTGTGTAATTCGGTAGGTCCTTCTGGAGTCCTCCAAAGCTGAGCAGCAGTCAAGCAAGGAGGACCCCATGCTCTAACAGAGAGCTGAGTTAAGTCATGTACTCGCATGAGCTATAACATCTGCCCATAAACAAACACAGAGGTTGATCTGCCCATCCCAGCATGTCTTCTCTTGGTTTGGGCTCCCAGGCCCTTCCTTAAGCTTCACATTTCCAACCAGACCATGCACAACCCTGTCTCCGTGCCTTTGCTTGCCCTGGTCCTTTCTGTCTCCACCCACGTGCTGAGCCCAGTCTGCACCCTCAGCACCACTGGCCTGCGTCCCCTTCCTTGGTCCCTCCAGCTCTCTCTGCCTCAGCAGCAGCCACACATCACACTTTTCCTGCCTAATTATATCCTGGCCCTTTCTGCAACCACAGGGTACCTGGTTCAGGGGTTCAGCCAGCATTTAATGCATGCATTTGGTGTGGACAGCCTGGCATCATTTTCCTTTAACATTTGTAGCCTCTCTTCCCATTTCTAGACAGCACCCACAACTGCGTCCTGCCTTAAGCTAGTCTTCCATAAGCACCTGAAATGCTGCAACCCTCTTTTTTCATTTTTGAGACAGAGTGTCACTCTGTTACCTAGACTGGAGTGCAGTGGCTCGATCTTGGCTCACTGCAACCTCCACTTCCCAGGTTCAAGCAATTCTTGTGCCTCAGCCTCCCGAGTAGCTGGGACTACAGGTGCACACCACCATGCCCAGCTCATTTTTGTATTTTTAGTAGAGACAGAGTTTCATCATGTTGGCAGGCTGGTCTCGAACTCCTGACCTCAAGTGATCTGCCTGCCTCGGCTTCCCAAAGTACTGGGATTACAGGTGTGAGCCACCGTGCCCATCCTGCAACCCTCATTTTTAAAGGGGAGAAGTTAAAACCCAGCGATGGGTATGTGATGTACTCTGGGCCTAAATCTTTAGCCCCTCCATCAGTACTTACTGAAGTGAGTGGGGCATAGAAAGGTCTTAGAAATGGTAGCATGATATACATGCTAAACACGCCTGGGGTTCCCTCCTCGCCCTGAGTGCATGTGCCAGTGCCCCCTGGGTTGGAGCCAGGAAAGCCTGGGGTGAAAGCAGATGGGCTGGCCGCCCAGATACGAGCCGTGGCCCCCCAGAGAGGAGCAGCTCAGGTGTGTCCCCTTGTGTTGCTGCAGGCCCCAGAGCTGCTGGAGCAGCTGAAGTACACGGTGACCGTCGACTACTGGAGCTTTGGCACCCTAGCTTTCGAGTGCATCACGGGCTTCCGGCCCTTCCTCCCCAACTGGCAGCCCGTGCAGTGGTGAGTGGTGCCAGGCCACCTGGATGCAAGAGGGAGCCCCGTCTGCTCCTTTCTCTTCATGCACCCTGTTTCCCTGGGTGCCCCATCACCAGGCCTGGGAGACCTATGTTGTGTCTCTTCCGAGAGGAAGGCCTATTAGTACCTAACACAGGCAGCGGGGTGGTCTGTGCTCCAGGGACCTGTTAATAGATAGAGAGAGTAGCTGTTAAGTCTTCGTGTGGATTCTGAGCCTTCACATCTTTAAATACAATGCTGTGTCAATGTCATCTGCTCTGTGTTCAGAAATAAGAGACTGTTGTGTGAAAATGTGCACTTAACACTGAGAATGCTGTAAGTAAGCAGAAATAAGACACATGTACACATGGCAAATCAGAAGGAATTATGTGAAAATTTGTTGTTGACAAATTTTACTACAACCTGAATATAAATTTTTGTTTTTAAATCGTAAGAACGTGGCTGGGCGCAGTGGCTCACGCCTGTAATCGCAGCACTTTGGGAGGCCAACACGGGCGGGTCAGTTGAGGCCAGGAGTTCTAGACCAGTCTGGCCAACATGGCAAAGCCCTGTCTCTACTAAAAATACAAAAATTAGCCAGGTGTGGTGGCAGGTGCCTGTAATCCCAGCTGCTCAGGAGGCTGAGGTGGGAGAATCGCTTGAACCCACAAGGCAGAGGCCGCACCACTGCACTCCAGCTTGGGCAACAGAGTGAGACTCTTTCTTAAAAAAAAAAAAAAAAAAAAAAAAGATTAAAAACAACAACAACAACTGAGCATAAAACATAAGAATGTAGCTGAAATTGTGAACCTCATAAATTACACCTTTTTCTAATTAAAAAAGGATACAATGAAGATTTGTAGAATTACTCTGTATTCTTTAGCTTTCGTTTTGCTGATTAAAGAAATAATGTATTGTTCATGATGTGTGTATATAAAAGTTAATCATCATCACCAAAAATGATATGTGAGGTAATACATATGGTAATTAGCTCAATTCAGCCGTTCCACAGTGTGTACGTCATGTTGTACATGATATGTATAGACCATTTTTATTTGTGAATTTAAATAAAGAACTGGGGGGGTCAGAAAAAATTTAAAAAGTTAGTTATTACTGAAATGCATAATTTCAAAATGAATATTACCCCAAATCAGTTAGATTTTATTCAAGATTGTTCCTTGAGAGGCCACACACTAGTTTAATTGATGCTACTGCTGCTCAAAACTTCTTTATTTCAAGTTTTAATTTTTTAGAACAATGATAAGTTCACGTGACTCAAGTTTCCAGAAGAATAGGGGAGTATGCAGTGAAAAGTCATACCAGTCTCCTGGACCCTCATTTCCCTCCCCACAGGCACCTGCTGTTTTCCAGGATTGTTTTCATATCTTCCAGGGTTTTCGTATCTTTGAGGGATGTTTACAACGTGTTCCAGTAAATTGGCCTATGTTTGTTGTTCGTGTCCACACCTTTTACCCCAGTGGTAGCATTGTCTGATCACGGTTGTGCACATGCTTTTAAAGCTTTCACATCATGAGAATTTCTTTTTGAGCCAGTTTGCATCACAAAAAATGATTCTTTTGAGCTTAAATAGTACTGTGTAGTGTAATTGCCCCCTCATTTTTGCCAGATTAACTTTGTTTCATTTTTGTGTTTTGGAAAATATGGAAACAGTTAAAAAAAAAAAAAAAAAGAAAAAAAAAGAAAAAAGGGCAGGAATCAACTGTCATCCCATAATTGGGAAGTAATCACTATGAACAGTTTTGTGTCTCCAGGCTCTTTAGTGTGTGTAAACAAAAGTAGGTTATTATAATATCCTCAGACAACCTGCCTTTCAAACTTGATATTGAAAATGCTTTGTTTTTCCATATTATTTGTAGTATCTGTTATTTTATTGAATGGCTGGTGTTGTGGTTCATTTAACTTATCCCCTGTGGTTGAAAGCACATTGATAATTTTTACTTCTTAAAATAACACTAAGAATAACATCCTTGTAGGGAAATTCTTGCACACAGTTGTTTCCCTAAGATAAAATCCTAGAAATAGAATTAACAGATTAAAGAGTTTGTACATTTTAAAGGTTTTTGATGCATGTTAGTTAGCAAACTATTCACCAGGAGGGTGATATAAATACACATCTCCACCTGGAGCATGGACTCTGCCCCTTTCACCACATCCTTGCCAACACTGGCTGTTGTCACCTTCTGGAAGTAATGAAAACAAAACATAAGTGTTTTCAGAGGACAAGTATCTACCTCATGAGAATATTTATTTATAAGAATAAAGTGGGCCGGGCACAATGGCTCACGCCTGTAATCCCAGCACTTTGGGAGGCCGAGGTGGGCAGATCACCTGAGGTCAGGAGTTTGAGACCAGCCTGGCCATCATAGCAAAACTCTGTCTCTACTAAAAATACAAAAATTAGCCAGACATGGTGGCACACCCCTGTAATCCCAGCTACTCGGAAGGCTAAGACAGGAGGATCGCTGGAACCCAGGAGGCAGAGGTTGCAGTGAGCCAAGATCATGCCACTGCACTCCAGCCTGGGAGACAGAGTGAGACTCCATCTTAAAAAAAAAAGTAAAGTGTATCCTTTGAAATCGGTTCTAGAAAAGTGGTCTTAGGTGATGGCAGTCTGTTCAATTCCACATTTATCCCCCCGTGAGGGAGGTCCCTGCCCTGAGTCTGGAGAAATGGCAAAGAATGCCCCACTATGGCTACCTATTTTACAACAGGCATTGCTCCTTCAGCTACATAGGTTCTGGAATATTGAGGAATTTGCTCATTAATTTATAGTCTCTCTTTATAGTGTAAGCATCATAAAAATAGCTTTAAATTACATATGCATCTATAGTGGTTTTAACTAAAGGAATTATTGCATTTATTCAGGTCACTTGAGCGTTTGCCTTATTTATGACAAGATGAATTAAAATCCATTAGAACTAGAAGAACAGGTCCTTGTTGAAAATACATTCTGAAGACCCAGCATCCTCCTAGGAAATCTGTTGTCTGCAGAGCCGTCTTCCTAAAGCTTCCCTCATCAGTGCCGGAGGGCCAGGTGGCCAGTTTCAAGTAGATTTCTCTGAAACCCAATAAGGAGCTCTTTTGAGGACAAATCTACTTTTTAATGCTTTGGGCAACTTAAAATATTTACTGTCTCATCTCAGATGGCAGGTAAATAGTAATTTCCAGACAAATGCAATTTGAGCTTTACAATTCTATTATAAAGCCACTTTGAAACACATTTTAGGACAAGCCCAAGCAATAAGCATCTTATTTTGGGTCCTTTTCTAATTTCCCATCAACAGCCTAAGTTTTCTAGCAGAGGCTTTTTGCACACTTACATCATTAGAAAGTCTTGGAGCTCCCAACTTACAGCTGTCACAGTGTCAGCCCAAGCTGTGAAGCACCAGCCTCTGCCATGCACCAGCTCTTCTAGCTTTCCAGTGTGCTCCAGAGAGGCCGGTTCACCACTTACCAATGAGTATTGTTTGGAGCCAAGCATTTTTTATTTGAATTTTCCAGATGTTTTGAGGAAAAACTGTATTTGGACATTCAGACAGAATAAAAAGAACACCAGACTTTGGGTTTCAGCCCCTGATTCTGCTACTCTGTTGTGTGACCTTGGACAAATCATTTGATCATCATTTCCTTTAGTCCAAATTGGGGGACTAAAAATAATGTCTGCCACATGGGCCTGTCATGACAATAAGTGAATGCTCTGTGTTAGAGTACTTGGTTATCTATGAAGCATTATTCAAATTTACTGTTCTTATTACCAAGATTTGAAGTCAGCTATGTGTAGATTATTTTTGCTGGCCAGGCACCGTTGCTTACCCCTATAATCTAGCACTAGCACTCTGATAGACCGAAGTGGCTGGATTGCTTGAGTCCAGGAGTTTGAGACTATCCTAGGCAACATGGTGAAACCCTGTCTCTACAAAAAATACAAAAATTAGCTGGGTGTGGTGGCGCACACCTGTAGTCCCAGCTACTCAGGAGGCTGAGGTGGGAGGATTGCTTGAGCCTGCAAGGTTGGGGCTGCAGTGAGCTGTGATTGTGCCACTGCACTCCAGCCTGGGCAACAGGGAAAAAACATATTTTTACCTTA
>CAUYLG010019512.1:0-65589 GCA_963573385.1 Cacajao melanocephalus
TTCCTTCTTTATATCATACTATTATTACATAATAGTATGCTATTTGTTTACTTGTACTTACTTTCCACAATGAAGTTGATGTTGCAAATTCCAGTGTTATCTTCTATTTCCACTGTTTTTAATAAAGAGTAAGGTTTGAAAAAAAAAAAAAAAAAGAAAGAAACCCTAACAATGTAGACACCAGTGTCAGTATTTTAAAAAGCCTAATAAAAAATGACGTATTCATTTTCATTGAAGTCACAGAAAATGACTCAACAATTTATTATTTCCTTTCTTTCTTTCTATCCTTTCATTTCTTCCATTTTCCTCCCTTCCCTTTTCCCTTTCTCCCTTACTTTCTTCCCTCTTCCTTTCTTCCTTTTTTCCCTCTCTTTCACTTCCTTTCTTCCTTCCTCCCTCCCTCCCTCTCTCCCTCCCTCCCCTCCTTCTTTCCTTCCTTTTCTTTGCATTTGTTCTTTCCTTCCTCCCTTCCTCTCTCTTTCTCTTCCTTCCTTCTCTCTCATCCTTTCTTTCTCTGCCTCCTTTCCTGTCTTCCTCTCCCTTCTTTCCTTCCTTTCTTTCTCCCTTTCATTTCCTCCTTCCTCCCTTCCTTCCTTCCTTCCATTCTTTCATTTCTTCCTCCCTCCCTTCATTCCTTCCTTCTCTTTCATTTCTTCTTTCCTCCCTAGCTTCCTGTATTCCTTCCTCCCTATGTCTTTCCCCTCCTTCTGTTTGCTTTGTCTGTCTCACTCACTGTGGTGACAGGTTCTCCCTGCGCCCTGTCACTGAGTTACCTCTCCCATCCTTGGCACCCACTGGTAAGGAAAGCCCAGTTTAGCAGCCCTGCAATGCTCATCTCAGTCTCTTCAGATACTTCCTGCTTGATTGATTCCCTTCTGCTCCTTCATTTATTGGAGCTTAGAATCCCAGATGTTGCCTTCCAGGCCATGGCATTTGGTCTCCTGAATGAATTCCTTAGTAATGACTCAAGAGTCAACCTTGCCCTTTTGTCTTGTCTTGGTTGAGCTACACCTGTGATTTGTGATCTAACCTCTCTGTCAGCACAGCCCCATGGGTAGTGGCTTTGTATTGTATATGCCAACTAGAAGCTCGACTAGCATAGCAGCTCTGTTGATGCATAATTGAATGGAAACGTGTACAATATAATTGAATTGTAGTTTGCTTTTGTTTTTGTTTTTTCTAAACATGAGCTCCATGTGAAGCAAAAAAAGAATATTTTCCTTTGAATAAACAAGCAACATAGATCCATTACAATTCTTTCCCTTTAAACATCCAAAGTCCAGCAGTTTTAATGATTTCATGGAGCCTTCCTTCTTGTGAGAAACAAAGTTATTCTAGGGCACAGAAACTAAAATGCCAGCTTCCAAGTCAAGCCTCACATACCAAACATTATTCCAGAAGTCCAGAAGAATAGAAATGACAGTTTAAAAAGATAGTAAGTGAAGAATCACTTTATAAGCCAGTTCACTAGATCAATCACTGTTGAGAATGGAAATTCTGCGTCACTTGCCTCTGTCAGTGACAAGTAGTAGGCATGAAGTCTGGTGACTTTTCTGGGATAAAATATTTGACAACAGAAAACTGGAAAAAAGTGTGGCATCTTTAACCCTTCCATATTTTATCTCCCTGCCCAGGGAAGGGGCTTATGATCCTTTCCTAGGCCATGGTTCTTGAAGGTGACATTGGTGCAGGAAGTAGATGAAGCAGGCATCTGATTCTAAGGACTCAGTAGGGCACTGCAGTAAAGGTTGTTATGAGCTGTGAACGTGGAGCCAAGACAGAAGAGTGGCCACTTGTCAAAAAGTTAGGGGCAAATTGGTAAGTCAGAAATCAAGCAGCAAAGTGGACAAGCTTGGCTTTCAAATGAAACATGTAGCTAAAATAGGAAGTGATGATACAACGGAAGAGAAGATTGGAGAGAAGAAAGAACCCACCAACCTCTGCCAATGCTGAACACCTGCCAAGGATAAGCCAATGCTATTGAATCCTCTTAATTGTCTTATCTAATTTAACAAATGAAGAACTTGAGGCTTTCAGAGGATAGGGAATTACGAGGATCACACAGATAATACAGGGAAGAGAAGGCACATCTCAGGAGAGTCATGAAGATTAATGGAAATCAAAGAGGCAGATAGGGAACAAGAAAGAAAGCATCAAAGCCAAGGTATCTTGGTTCTGAGGTATCTTCTCTCTTTGTCAGAAAAGTTCTATGTTTTCTAGGGTCTAATTAAAAAACTGGTGTATTAGTCCTTTTTCACACTGCTGATAAAGACATACCTGAAACTGGGTAATTTATAAACCAAAAGATATTTAATGGACTCACAATTTGTGTGTCTGGGGAAGCTTCACAATCATGTCGGAAGGTGAAAGGCACATCTCACACGGCGGCAGGTGAAGAAAGAAAGAGCCAAGCAAAAGGGGAAAGTCCTTATAAAACCATCAGATCTCGTGAGACTTATTCACTACCATGAGAACAGCGTGGAGGAAACCACCCCCATGACTCAGTTATCTCCCACCAGTTCCCTCCCATAACACTTAGGAATTATGGGAGGTAAAATTCAAGATGAGATTTGGGTGAGGACACAGTCAAACCATATCAGTTTGCAACAAATTACAGCAAAAGAGAGCAAGTGAGACAGAAATGTCTGTTGGTTCTGACCCTTGTTCTTAGCTGAAGGGGATGACACCATATGCCCACTGCTTATTACCATAGTGGAAATACCTTCCAGGTGGGTGAGGCTGTGCACTGAGCCTGCACACCTCAAACTTATTTTTCACTTTAAAGTCTACATTTTAAAGTCCTTTATGATACTAACGTAACTCATACATCTCCGAGTTAAAGAAAACGCTAGTCTAGAATTGAATATAGGTGATTACTGCAGGATATTAGCACTTATAAATTACCAGCCAGTGCAGCTCTCTGTGCTTTTCTTGTGCCCCATATTACATAGGAGAAAACTGAAGCATTAGAGAGAATGAATAACTGAACCAACATTAAGCCATCTTGAAATCAGAAGGAACTGGGATTTAAGCTGGAGTCCATCTTACCCTAAATCCTATGTTCTTTTCATGGTATCTTATAAATGTCAATCAAAAAATTCCTGTGAATTATTCTCTTATGCCATTCCCACATACAAACTTCTCTACACTCAAGTCAAACAGACGAAACAGGACAACATAGCTAATGCCACGAGTTGTTTCTATTTGATTTTTTTGTATAATAGTGTTCTAAGAATCATCATTATTTCTCAAAAGTAATTTTGTATTCATGCTCTCTGGTATATTTCTTTGAACTTTAAAAACAACCAAAAATCTGTGGCAACCTCAGAGTTGTTTGCTTATTTTTTCACAGCTGGATCAAATTCAATGCTGCTGAACTCCCCTGACTATGATTTTAGAGATGGACATTTCATCAGGAATCTTAGAAGAACAATTGAGGGAACAAGGAAATCTCATCTTGCCGTACGTTTTGCCCCAATCTATTTTTCATGGCTTTGTGACTGTTATATTTTCCATAAAATTGATCTTCATGTATACTGTTATGGTGAATTTCACAGCAGTGAATACAATTACCCACAAATGGTGCAAGTGTAGTACTTGTCTACCTCACTGCAGAGAGTGTGATCCTAGCATGTAAACAGTTATTGGGGAGATCATACCAGATTTCAGTTTAATCAGGGAGTGTGGAGTTGACACATGTTGGAGGTGAGAATTATATTGAGTATTCTTAATTAACAGTTGTGTTTGATCAGGGATTTAGAAGTTAGCACCTGTGAGAAAGTGAGAATTGAATTCAGAACAGCCTACCTAAGCCGAATAGCTGCCTGGTGGTTGGTGGAGCTTAAGGCATTTGCTAGGAGATGTGTAGGAAAGCCAAGGTGAGTGACATAATTTGGAGGCACATGGTGATGCCTTTATGTTTTTGGGGAAAAAGGAATCACACATTGACTAATGTATTATTTCTACTTTGAATTCCTCCAGAATCTGACCACTTACAACTTGAATATCCGATTTTTTTTTAAATTTAAGAATTAATTATCTACAGGAAAGGCAGCATGGCTTACTAGAAGGGAATTGTGTTTGGAGCTGGATAGTGCTGGTTGTATTTGGCTTCACTAATTTATTTATTTTCGAGACAGAGTTTTACTCTTGTCTCCCAGGCTGGAGTGCAGTGGCACCATCTCAGCTTACTGCAACCTCTACCTTCTGGGTCCAAGAGATTCTCCTGCCTCAACCTCCCAAGTAGCTGGGATTATAGGTGTCCACCACCATGCCCAGCTAAATTTTTTTTGTATTTTTAGTAGAGACAGGGTCACCAGTTGGCCAGGCTGGTCGCAATTTCCTGACCTCAGGTTATCTGCCCACCTCCGCCTCCGAAAGTACTGGGATTACTGGTGTCAGTGACGGAGCCCGGCCCATTGATTTTTGTTGTGTAAACTTGGCTATGGATTTTTCTTTCTAAAGCTCAATTTCTCCATCAGTAAAATACAATTTCTGATTCCTACCTAGCAAAAATGATGAAAAGAGTTAGTGTAATCCAAACATAACAAGGTTAACAATAGTATGTAATAAACAGGACAAACATTAGGTCATTGCCCTCTTCTGACACCTAGCACATTCTCCTCCTAACTCCCTAAATGTAAGTCTTGTTCACATGGCTTCTGTGCGTCATCTGGGAAACTGTTTTCCCTTGGATTATTTTACTTTCCTTTTACTTTTGTTCAAATGTCTCCCTCTTTGTTATGTATTTATAGTTGCAATGAAAAAATCCCTGTTTTAATCTCAGATTCAGATTTAACTGGGTACCCTGCACCTTTTCTTGCTAAATCTAGCACAGCTACTCTAGGAGATCTTGCCTTTTTAGACTTTAGGATTTGGGCCCAGTGGTCTATTTGTCTGTCACTAGACAAGTACCTAACACTCAGTAACTACTTACTGATTAGAAAGGCGACTTGTAACACATATCTTGCTTAGTTGTGTTCAGACTTGCTTTATTAAATATATTTTGTTATTTGTTTGAACTAGATTCTAAGTCTATGGACTCAGAGTCCTTAGTTTATAACAGTCATTATGGCCTGTCAGTAAGAGTTAAAGTTCTTGAATTTCATAATTACGTGTGAAATTTCCCAGAAGAGGATAAGCTTAACACAATAGCTTTACTCAATGGCAGACTTTCAATAAGGCTAAATCTTAAACTAAAAGAGAAATTGTCCTTTACATTGCAGCAAAAATGATGCTAATTAATGATGTTGCTAACAACTATTTTTGCTTATAACCACTTTCAGTTACTTTGTTAATTTAGGCATAAATATCTTTTTTAATTCCTCAGGCTTATTTTCTTTGTATTTATTTAGCTATCCATTTACCTGTTCAGTTACTTATAGTTTTATAGGCAGCAAGTCAATATACGTTTATTGAGCATCTATTCTGTGCCAGCCACTTTGATGAGAGAGGAATACAAGGCAATGACTGAGCCTACAGAACTTGGGTCCTGAGGCCACTGAAGCTGTTTTAAGAAGACAAAAATTAAGAAACAAACCAAATAAGGAATATATACAGTGTTGTGTGTGTGTGTGTGTGTTTGTGTGTGTATATGCACATACTTTTAGGTAAGTACTCTAAAGGGAAGAAATTCAGGGAAAAATGTTGTTGGCTCAGTCCTCTTAGCTTATGGACTTACAAAGATTAAGCTGGCACACATTTTCTCAGAAAAGAGAAAGTGAAATTTGTATAAAACTGTGACTGAATCATACATTTACTCTCTTCTTTCTTATATTATCATTACTTGGGTCTCCACATTGAGTGGCCAAAACCCAAGTTGGGTCACGTGTATAACAGTATTTCTACCCTCTTCTATTGTGTAAGCTTGTAAAGTTTTACAAAGGTTAGAGAGCAGATTTAATAATGGTACCCAATATGAATCCATCAGCTGCTTCTTATTTTCATTCTTATTAGAATAAGCAGTGGTGGAAATTATTCCACAAATGCAAACACACACAGATGACCACAGCTCACTACATGTTATTTTCTAGCTCGGGATCCAAGGACAAAGACTCTATAAATCTGAAAAAGAAAAGGACACATCAGCCAGTTAAATATTAAAATGGCATTGCTTTTGAATTTGAAAATGTTTATTTTTTGAAGTAAAAAACAAAAATCAGATAGTTTTGAGATGTTTAATTTCTGGAATGTCATAAATTTATAACTGTTTACCAAATAATACCCACAAATCCATCCAACAATGTATTTCCTTCTATTAAGGTTAAGATTAATCAAGTGCAATGCAACTCTGACATTTAATAATTTCAACTTACCATTTATTTTGGAAATGTTGGTAAGTTGTTTTATAGTTAACATTAATAAATATAGCAATATCTTAAAATATCAAGAAAAATATGTAGCTTAACAGACCCAATAAATTAAAGCATAAATTACATGTCTTTCCTCAATTTCTTTTCAGGAAATCAATGGAATTATAAACTGTCTGCAAACAGTTTTGAAACCAAACTCAGAGTGACTGGCATCCAGATGGTAATGATAATATGTGGATATCATAGCCTTCTTTGACTTTAACTATATAATTTAAGTCAAATAATGGGGTCTATCTGGATTACACAGAAAACCAAATCTAGAGGAAGCAAACAGCATAAAAAAAGAGACCTGTCCAAGTACTCAAGCCAAGAGAAGAGAGGGAGAAATCCAAAGAAAGAAAATGTATAATGCGAGGGGATCCTGAGATGAATTCTGTGCTGAAATGAGGATAGAGTGTCTCTTTATGCTCTTATGGGCTAGCATAAAGGGTGATGACACTGAAGGCAAATGCTTAACCTCTGCTCTGAGGTAAAAGATCCTCTAGGGAGAGAGATAAACAAAAACAACCATTCCATGGGACCTGTGTGAAGGTAGTGGTGAATGCAGGGCCCCCCACACAGTGGAAGGATGGGTGAGGGACAAAGGTCAGTGAAGGAGACAAAAATGAGTTTCAGGATTTCAGGATTAAGGATTCAG
Source organism: Cacajao melanocephalus (assembly GCA_963573385.1). Lineage (NCBI taxonomy): Eukaryota > Metazoa > Chordata > Mammalia > Primates > Pitheciidae > Cacajao > Cacajao melanocephalus. Next base: position 7,009 of record CAUYLG010019512.1, read on the forward strand.
GTGATACATGTATTTTTTGTTTATTTGCTTTTAGTTTAACTACATGAAGACATTTTTGTTTTTGTTGGTTTTTTGTTTTCATTATACTTTGTGTTCTGGGGTACATGTGCAGATTATGCACATTTGTTACATAGGTATACACGTGCCATGGTGGTTTGCTGTATCCATCCCCCCATCACTTACATTAGGTATTTCTCCTTATGTGATTCCTCCTCTATCCTCTATCCCCCCACCTGCTGCTCTCCTTCCCCTAGCCCCCAACTCCCCTGACAGGCCGTGGTCTGTGATATTCCCCTCCCTGTGTGCATGTATTCTCATTGTTCACTCACTTATGAGTAAGAACATGGGGTGTTTGGTTTTCGTTCCTGTGTCACTTTGCTGAGAATGATGGTTTCCAGATTTGTTCACCTCCCTGCAATGGACATGAACTCATCCTTTTTATGGCTGCATACGATTTCATGGTGTATATGTGCCACATTTTCTTTATCCAGTCTATCATTGATGGCCATTTGGGTTGGTTCCAAGTCTTTGCTACTGTAAACAGTGCCGCAATAAACATATATGTGCATGTGTCTTTATAATTGAATGATTTATAACCCTTTGGGTATATATCCAGTATTGGGATTGCTCAGTCAAATGGTATTTCTAGTTCTAGATCTTTAAGGAATCACCACACTGTCTTCCACAATGGTTGAACTAATTTACACCAACATTTTTGGTAGAACCAAGCTTGTTGTTTCAAGTCTAGAAACACTGAATAGTCACTGGTCCAATTATCTTTTTCCATAGAGAGAACAGAATTCGGTTTTTTTTTTTTCAATATCAAAATCTACCAGATTTTTACTTTCTGAGGGGAGAGAGTTGCCCTGTTCACAACACATGTGCAGCATCTATCATCGAGACCTATCATTGTAAGTACTTAATCAATGCCTGTTGTTGAATAGATGAGGCCCTCAAAGATGAGCCGTTCTAGGTGTGGCTGACTCAAGGTTGTCTTCCATGTCTCATTCAGCCCTAACTGCCAGAGGCGAGTGCACTGTGCAAATAGCACAGATGTTGAGGAAGACCCCCGTCTGTTGTCAATCTGGTTAATTTGGCTTAATCTTCATCTTAATAGACTATTAAAGACAAAACACTGCCTTCTCATTTCTGCAAGTTCCTGTATCTCCTTGTTGAGAAATAGAAGCCCTATGAGAGGTCCTTCCCATTAGCTGGTTTTCACAATGCACACATGCTTAACACATACACACACACGCATGCATGCACATATGCATGCGAAGGTACATTCACCCCAAGTATCCCTGTGTGTCAGACATCAGCTGATGAGGGAGGGGGATGGGCTGAGAGGGATTCCCACGTATTGGGCAGGGCACCAGCATCTCCTTAGCTCTTCCTGCCCCTACCTCGCATTCTTACACTTGCTTTTTCCTTCTCCTCCTAACAAAAACATTTCTTACTTTTAATTACTCTCCTCAGTTCTTTCCTCACTCAGCTCCTTCAGTATTTTTTTTTATTTTATTTTTCTATTACAAACCAAATCCTTACAGGCCAGTGCATTTTACTTTGTGTCAATTATTCCAAACATGTCTAATTGTTCCCAGGTTATCTTATGCGGTTTTTTAGGGTTCCTAATAAGACACAATTACTCAGGCAGTTCTTTTGTCTATAATACATTTTACTATGATTCATTTTAGCTATGATTCATTTCATTTTGTGTTGAATACCTCTGACACTAATACACATTGTATGTTTTCTAGAAGACTAATAATATTCGATTTTTTTTAGCGCAGAATGCAGAATGCAGAGGTCACCAGTATGGCAACAGTGCAGAATGTGAGTACATGTAGGTATCAGAGGCAGGATCCCAACACCCTGTTCCTTCTGGACTCGTCACACATCCCCTACGCTGGGCATTTTTATACCTAGATGTGGGTCCCATCAACCTGAAAGTCTCAAAGGTAGGTTTTCTGTTTCTTATAAAATGACATCTTCAGGACTTAAATCATCAAAATACTTTCATTACTCCTGAAAATAATGTTTCCATGCAGTTACCATGAGGAACTAATACAGCAATAAAGAATGGTCTTTGGTATTGATTCTTAAAAACAGACCAATCACAAAATAGCTGCCATTACTGAATAATGATTAAAAAGTCAAAAAAATCTGAAATGATATTAATAAAATGTGTATCTAGCATACTTAATGTGAATCATTTTGCCAAGAAAATATTTAAAGTCATCCTTTGAGAGAGGAAAAATTCACAACTTTTTCCACAAAGTCAACACTTTCTACATGTCAGCCATATTAACCCTCAAGTTTAGCTGGGAAATATTTTGTTACAACGTAGAAACTGAGGCTGTTTAAATACAAACCAACTGAGGTTGTTCATGAGTAACTCCAGAAAAAACCCAGGTATTATTTCGAGTGGATGATAAATCTTTTTTTGAGTCCATCACTCTGCTGACATCTTGTCTGTTAATGTCAAGAAGTCTGACTTTTTTTCTAACCACAGCATATCAAACATCCTATTTTGACCTTTCTGAGCATTTACTCAAGCTGAAATCTTTCCAGATTCTGCTCAACTGTACCCCAGCAAAGCTGGTGTCTCTCCTCCCTTGAGGAAAATGGGTGAATGCCAGTGCTTTGCTGGTAAATGTTTGATCACCAGCTATCCCAAAGAAAAAAAAAGAGTCATAATTTGTGGTATTGGTCAATTCCTGAGGTGTAACTATTTCCACTGTTGATGAATTAAAGCCACTAATTTGACTGAGCTTAGAGTTGGGAAGAAATGTATGCGTGACAAGTTGGGAGAGCTGGCTCCAGCCACTCGCTGGGGGTTGTAGACTTTTCACCATTTGGGGAATTTATGAGATGAGGAGCTCCAGCAGAGGAGGAGACAGTTTCTCCTAGATGTCTGGATGAGAGTGGAAGAGAGGGAGGTGTTTTGATAGAATCGTTTGTTAGTTCAGGACTCTGACAAGTGTTCCAGGGCAAGTGTGCAGCTTGGATTGGTCATATGTCTTGAACAAGTAAGTCAATGCAATGAGCACGTGGTGTCAATTCTGAAGCTACACATATGTGTCTTGGTTATTTTCAAACTTTTATCCTAAGAATTACATATCACTTTTCTCAAAAACGCAGATTTCTTATTTTTTACCCAAGCTGAATTAGTCCTTCTAGGGAGAGCCCTGAGAAATTATATTACAGCAATTGTCATCACTGTAATTCTACTGATTAGGCAAGATTAGGAAACAGAGAAATTAAAGCCTTGCCTTGGGGTGTAATTATCCAAGGGAAAGAAGTAGAATGGTCTTTTCTAATCCTCACTGTGCAACAGAATTACCCAGGGAAGTTTAAAAATTCTGCTGCTTCCTAGCCACTCCAGAGATTAAGATTTCATTTGTCTGGGGTTGGGAATGCTGGACATCTATAGATTTAAAGAGTGCCCAGGTGCTTCTGATATGCAGCCAGGTTGGGAAGTGTTGATGTGGTCCTCCTGAGAAGGGGATTGACAGCAGCACTTAAGGGAAATCCACAGTTTAAGCCGAAACGTGCCGTGTCACAACTGCAGCTTCTATGTTTATAAGTTTATCTTTCTCAACAAACTGTGTTCTCCCAGAGACAAGGGCTCACGCCTGCTTTCCTTCTGTGCCCCTAGCACTTAACCGGCAGTGGGCATATGGTAATCCTACAGTAAATGTTGAGTGAGTGAATGTCCTAATTGGCTTACCTCATTAATGACTTAGTGATAATGTGTTGATTAATGCATTATCTTGTTCTGAGTAACATATTTGTGTTTCTACGGGGCCATCTGCAGACAATGACTTAACCCAGAGAAACACCTCCCCTGCTGTGGTAGGCAGGTGGGGGAGACATTTTTTATTAAGCCTTTCTCTTTCATCCAAATTGTCTTATGTGGGCAGCTTGTTTTTATTAAAAACAGTCTAGTGTCCTGGTGTATTTTATTTTTCAAGTGTACCTTAAATATCAACTTTCCAGCTGGAAGGTACAGGGCAGGGCTCTGGAATAATTATTTTAAAAGAGATATAAAGTGGATAGTCTTTCTGTATTTACAAGCAGCTAAAGACATATAGTGCTAGATAAGGTAAAATCTTCTCAAATGTGAAAAAAAAGGCATTTTCCTCATAGTCACAAAATTTTCCAGAATTAACAAGCATTAATTTATTCCAAAAGCAAATTTTTCATTCTCAGTGCACCACTCATTTGGAGAATGAACATAGCAAATGCTCAGGTGTACTCCCAGCACCTGTGGTCTATTTGGTAAATAACGTGTATGTCATTCTTCACACTCATGACTGATTATGAAGGAATCCATGCCTGTGTTCCCTCTGTCCTCTGTGTGCTTTTCCCATGTGTCTTACCTCTTCCTCGATGGTTCTTTTTGTTTTCTCAAGGACAATTAAAATGGAATCCAACGAGAGAGAAAGGCTTCTTGCTTACTGCAATTTGTTCTGATTTGATTGCTTTGAAGTGAACAATCACCCCGCTCTCGTCTGTGCACTGGGAAGCCTGTGTGTCCTGAGGGCTGGGGAGGGAAGGAACTTCCGTGTCTCTCCCTGCAGCCTCCTCCACCGGGGTGTGATGGAGGAAGGCCAGCTGGAGATGAGCACTGTGGTCTGTATCTGCTACACAGACCTCTCTGCGTGTCTACCAGATCTAGGCCATCCACCAGCGGCAACCTTGCATCCCAGGGGACATTTGGTAATATCTGAGACATTTTGGGTGGCCATAACCTGAGAAGGGGTTGGTAAGAAGGTGGTACTGGCATCTAGTAGTAAAAGCCAGAGATATTGAAAAGCATCCAACAATACACAGGACAAACCCTAAAACAAATGATCATTCATCCCCAGAGGCCAGCAGTGCCCAGAGAGAGGAATTCTGAGAAACGACTATATTCATATCCGTATCTGTGTATCTCAAGGTGACTTCTTATGAGAATGCACATCGCCCTCAACAATTTATGTGGTTACATGTCTGCATTTCCATTTGCTGAACTTTAGCAAATTCCTAGAGGATAGGGCAGCATTATGCCACCTCTATACCTCCCAATAACCTAGCATAGACCCTTAGGTATAGATGTGCAGGAGTGTTTTCTGAAATGAAGTCTGAGAACCCAGCAGGTACTCTGTGTCCTGAGCCCTCCCTCGCTGGCTCTTCCATGATATGTAAAATAATTTATTTTGTGTTGCACCTTGAAGGCCCCTGTAAAAATGGAAATGATACCTTGGAGGCAAAACACTGCAGTCCCCCTCCATCTCAGCGCCTGCGCTGCAAAGCCACTGTGAGTCCCTCATGAGTTCATGACAGAACCTACTCAGAAAGCTTGCTGTTCTTAATTAGTGTTAGCTACTGTTACTAATACTGCTGCTACTGTTTTACCAATATTTACCACCAGTACTACTGTCACTAGTATCACTACTACTACTATCACTGCTACCACCACCAGCACTGCTGCTGCCATCACTACTATTCTTATTACTGCTACCACCACTACTACTACTATTACTACTACTGCAACCACTACTACTGCTATATTACTAATACCACCACCACTACTACTACCGTCACTATTACTACTATTATTACTACTACGGCTACCACCACCACTACTGCCACTACAGTACTGCTACCACCATCACTACTACTACTACTGCCACTATTCCTACTTTTACTACTACTGCCACTGCCACTACTACTATTACTACTTCTACAATCACTGCTTCTACTACTGATCCTACTATCACCACCACTACTACTGTCAGTATTACTACTATTATTACTACTACTGCAACTACTGCTACTATTGCTACTACTGCAACCACCACTACTGCTACTGTCACTATTAGTACTATTACTACCACTACCACCACCACAACCACTGTTACCACTACTACAACCACTACTACTACTATTACTGCTACTACCACTACTACTACTATTGCTACCACCACCACTACTGTTGCCATTATTACTACCACCACGACCACTATCACTACTGCTATTGCCACTACTGCTATTACCATTACTACTCCACGACTACTACTACCACTAATACCACCACTAATACCACTATTACTGCCACCACTACTACTACTATTACTACTGCCACGACCACCATTACTGCTACATTACCACTATTACTACTGTTGCTACCACTACTACTATGATTACTACTTCTATAGCCTTCTACTACTCCTTCAGCTACTACTATTGCTATTTAATTATAATTTATATAGTGGGGAGAAGGTTGTCTAACTCACTGGTTTATGCCAAAAAGGAAATCTCAGTTTTTCTTTTATTTTTTTCCCAACAACATTTTCCCAACCATTCTCCACCCTTGTCCTTGGTAACCAACTCTCTATTCTCTACTATAAGTCCCACTTTTAAAAATAGTCCACATACAGGTGGAATCATGCAGCATTTGTGTATCTGTGCCAGGCTTATTTCACCTCCATAGTGTCTTCCAGGTTCATCCATGCTGCTGCCAATGGCAGGATTTCCCTTCTTCTGAAGACTGAGTAGTGTTCCATTGTGGCATATGCCACATTTATTGATAAATCCCTTCATCTGTTGATAGACACTTGGGTTGATCCCATATCTTGATATTGTGACTAGTGCTGCACTGAACATGGGTGTGCAGGTCTCTGTTTGACATACCAATTGCCTTTGGATATATAGCCCCAGTAGTGGGATTGCTGGATCAGGAAATCTGATTTCTAATGCAATAGTTCTAAAATGGGGGGTGATTTTGCTTGTCTCCTAAGGGAAATGTGGCAATGTCGGGAGTTTTTGATTTTCTTTTTGATTGTCCACAATGGCGGTTGTACTGGCACCCGGTGGGCAGAGGCCAGAGATGCTGACCCTCACCCTACAACACACAGGACAGCCCCCAGCAGAGAGTTATCCAGCCTGGAATGTCCCTAGTGTTGAGGCTGAGAATCACAGAACTTGGCCAATGCTTGGCCCATAGCTGGGAAGCAACGGGCAGCTCTGCCCTCACCTGCTGAACACCAGCCTTTCATTCTCAACTATTTCATACCTGGAGCACAACCCTGTCTCCTGCCTTGAGCTCACTTTCGGAAAACAAAGCAATGAAAATTAATTTGATGCCATCAGACTGCTTTCATGGAAAAGCTCTTGCCACCTGGGAATTCTTCCCCCATCTCTGTTTTCCACCTCTAGAGACCAGCTGGGCCCTGGGAGCTAGCCATGTTGGCGCCAGGAGCCTGCAGAGCCCAAGTCCCTGGAACCAGCTGGAGCATATGACTGCCTGCATGTCAGCCATCTAGGAAATTCTGTGATTCGCTCACACTGGGGCCAGGAATGGAGCACCCAGGCCCTTCCCTCGCTCCTCACCCTCTTCAGGGTACTGAGGGCTGCCTCAAAGGAGAAAGGAAATAAAATAAATTAGTGAAAATAAATAAATCCTGGATCTGTCATCACGGGGTATCAGAGTCACCTCCCTGGGCAGGACCCACTGCTATAGTTAACACTCCTGGGGGAGGGGAGCATGCTGAAGAGTTTCACGGGAGTGCGGCATCATCCGTCAGCCTCTAGAAACCTCTCTCCCGAGTTTCAAAGGGGATCGCGTCCTCAGAGGAACTGCAGGAGGGGGAGGTCCTTCCCCTGTGTAGATGAGGATATTAGCAACAAGAGCTGATATTCATCACATGCCAGATCCAGTTCTAGAAGGTGTTGCATGTGGGAACTGGTTTCACTCTCATCAGTGACCCAGACTGATTGTAAGGTGCAGCCGACACTCTACAAATGTGTGGGATGACTTGGAATCTTGAACTGGTTTCTCTTGACAGTCACCTGAGTTTAAAGCAAATGAAGACATTTGGGGAAAATGTGCTAAGATGAAGTTCATTGAGACGCCTTTTAAAACCCAGCTGAGAAATAGTATTCTCAATCTAAATCTGGGCTCTAGAACTTTATACATATCAGTTTATACACAGCCTGATCTAAACACTGGCTTATTGTGACCATTTAGGTGACACTAGGTGAAATTAGTGAAAAGTCAAAAATACAGAATTTTTAGATGAATAGGCTCTTTCTTTCAAGGGTTGTTAGAGAAGGTGACTGTGATGAGGTGAGAGCATTGTAATTAGCTCAGCAAAATATACACTCATGTTATTTCATGTAAATATACTTTTTAAATCTCTGAAGATAGTTGTATAGAGAAGAAAATAATTTGTCCTATTTATTTGCTTTGAGATGTCACTTTCCTAATTTGTGAAATCTAACTTTGTGAGAGAAAGAAAGCTAGCTACCTAAGTTAGGCCTCCAAGCCACCGTCCATCCCCTTCTGGGCCCTGCCCATCTCTTTCTCACTCCATGGTCGAGATCACAACTTTCAGGACTTTCCTCACACTAGGGCCTGTTCTTTGTTTCCCAGAAAAAGAGGCTCTCAACACGGAGTCCCATGTACACCAGGCTGTCAACGAACGCTAATTAAGTGAAGGAGTGAATGAATGATTGGGTGGAAGTGATTTAAGAAATGCTGGCCAGGTGCTGTGGCCAGCACTTTGGGAGGCTAAGGTGGGTGGATTACGAGGCCAGGAGTTTGAAACCAGCGTTGCCAACATGGTGAAAACCCATCTCTACTAAAAATACAAAAATTATCTGGGTGTGGTGTTGGGTACCTGTAATCCCAGCTATTCGGGAGGCTGAGCCAGAAGAATCCCTTGAACCTGGGAGATGGGGATTCCTGGATGAGCCAAGATCGTGCCACTGCACTCCAGCCTGGGCGAAAAGAGTGAAACTCCTTATCAAAAAAAAAAAAAAAAAAAGAAAGAAAAAAGTCCTAACTAGGGATTGGAAATCTCACTGGAAACTTAGAAAATTCAGCTTATATAAAGTCTATGAATTGTCCATTTTTGTGTCCACACACTCAAATGCTGTAGCTAATTACCTATTAAACAGCAGAAATTCAGTAAGTGTTCATGTTGAAAGAATGAAATTTGGGTGCTCTTGCATCCTCAAAGAAATTAGGTAAAATAGAAATAAAACTTTATTTGGAACATTAAGTCATGAGTATAATTATGAGAAGGCAGTCATTCTGATAATAGTGTCTTGACAAATAGATGCTACATGTAGTGAAATATTTTGACTAAAAAAGTTCCTCTCAACATTTCTGAGATGAGATAATGTACAACAATCCATATTTTTAGCTACCTTGATAAGTTTAGTGTATCCAGGGCTCCTTTCTTACTTGCTAACTGCCGAGTTTCTAATGCTAAGAAATCCTTGATTTTCTAACACAAATATTCAGTATAATTGCTGGTTGTTTGGGAGAAGAAAAAAATAGGATTCAGAAGGAAACAGAGAATGAAATGTTCTAATCAATCAAAAAAGGATTTTACAGACTTTGAGGTCGTCTGGTTTACAAAGCAGTCTGTTAATCTATCTTATGTGAAATGAGTCCTAAGTTGTAGCATTAAAACAGTGATACTTAGATCTAAAATTATAACTGCAATTATAGTCAGGGGGCTTAAAAGAATCGTAGAACCCATGTAGGATGACAGTACAACAGGATATGGGGAACGAAGTGTGCCGAATCCATCCATTTTGGTGCTAAAGCGGCAAGAAGCAGCAGCTCAGGGAAAGTGCTTAGAGGACAAATTAGCTTCTAGCAACTGCAGCCGGATTGCATCAGTTAGCACTCAATTAGGCCGATAGGCACAGGATGGAGGCAACTGAGAAGCATGCTGCAATAATGAGGGAAGGATATGCTGTGCACCTGCAAAAGATGAAGTCTGTGAACTTGAGTTCATCACCATAAGAGAAGATGGTGTGGGGAATGAGAAAAGATGAAAAGCATTCTGGGCTCCTGGAAATTCTGGAGTCCTTGAGCCTGGTGTCCTGCACGAGGTCATTCCACATGCCTGCATCTCAGCGCTTGCATCTGTAAATCAAGAAACAGAGGTACATCATCACTTGGGGTACGGCTGTCTTTATATAAACCAGTCTGAGCCTGTGGTGCTACATTAAAAATCACACATTGCAGAAACCAGGGCAGCCACCAGACCCTGTGACGTTGTGTGAATATAGTGATGGATGATTTATTTTTCTATACCTGTCCCTGTGCATTGCTGGAAGACAGGGTCACTATCTTCTTGATATTGATAGTGACAAAATTGACAACGCATCAAATTTTCCTGAACAATAATCTACTATCTACTGCACATGTAAAATCTGAGAAACTCCTCATAAATTATATCATTTAACTTTTACCAAAACTCCTAGAGTTAAAATGTTCTTCAGCTATATAATTTACAAAATGTAGCTTAGAAAGGTACTTAACTTCCCCTAAGTCATATAATTAAAGTGAGATAGATTAATATCTATATACTTTTCTCGTAAGTTTCCAAAATGCATACTCTTTTCACATCTATACTGTTTAATAACTGATCATATAATAGAAAATATGGGAGTGTATAAAAAGGGAACCATAGAAGAGGACATTTGAAGAAAGAAACTTGAAGAGAATTATTTTCTGCAAGGAAATGTATTTTTTTTTACTATTATCTAAGTCTTAATTTTTTAACCAAATTATGAAATAAACAAAACAACCTTCTAAGTGCAATGAACATGTAATGTTCCCTCCTGGACTTTTGCAAACAGAACACATATTTTAAAGAAGTCGAAAGAACATTGGCCAAGACGGAGCCCTCTGTCCCTCTTGCCTCCCTCTCTCCCTCTTTCCTCTATTACTTCCCTCATTCATAAATTAACTCATTCATTTTTTTTCGGATCTGGTCAGCGTATAAACTGTATGAAAGGAAGTAGTAGACAATGAGTGTGGACAGGCAGATCTGAGTTCAAAAATCACACTTTCAGGTAGGTGAGCAAACACAAGGCAATGAAGCTAAATTAATATAGCAGTAAACTCCTATGTTCATGGCAGGTTTAGGGAAGACTTCCAGAAGGCAGGAGTGAGCTGAGATTTGCCACAGGGTTAAGAATTGCCAAACTGAGGACACATAATCCACCAGGTATAGTCAAAGGAGAAATTGGTGATTTCCGCTTTATTCCATTAAAATAAACTATTCCCAAAGAAAGGAACTTGGTCATCTTCATTTTATTACATGAGTATGACAAGATTAGGGACCTTACCTGACTAATCATCACTGACCTCCCCTTACCTAGCCCAGCTTTTGATAGAGAGTAGTCTCTCAATACTTAAATATTGAGCAAAACTCTGGTCTCAAAAGATCACATGCTCAGGATCTTTTTGAGATCAGGACAAAAAAGGGGAAAATGGAAATAAATTGAGATGCCATAGATACAAAAATCAAACTGCATCTTCTGATTAATTATGCCCAATACTATTAGTATTCTGAGGCTGAGGTTAATGATCAGGGAGAGTTAAATAATCAAAGTCACCTTTCAGTAAGAAGCCAAGCTGGGGCCTGAGACTTGAGCTCTGTGATTCTAAAGCCCTTGCCCTGGACCATGAATAAAATGCAAGTTTGCAAATGTTTCCTAAGGCTAAACATCAGAATACATAACTAGGCATGGCACCAACTTGGAAATTAACTTGAACACCAACAGAAGCTCTTGCTTTATGAAAGTGCACAAGTAGGTTAACAGTAGAAGAATTCACCAGGTCACTTCTTTACCCGAGTTCCATGCTTTATCTTCTCATTAACTCCTGTTGACTTGGACCCAGAAAGTCAAGATTTTATGTGCGTTTTCTAGGACCAAGCTCCAGCCTCATCAATTATTTAGTGTCCTCCTAATCTTCTCTCCATACTCGTGTTGGGGACAGAGCATATGGAGATGCCTGGTGCGTTTCCAGTTCGAGGGAAGAAGACACCATTGTCGCTACATAATCTGAACTTTAGTGTCTTGAAGGATGAGGAGGATGGCAGAAACCATAGCAATACCAAATCAGGTGAACTGAACTTCAAGTCCAGTGAGACAGTGCAGCCTAGCATAATGATTAATGATGTGGACTAGAGGCAGCTCTTAATTTGAATCCTTATTTTGTCACTTCCTACTAGTTAAACATGGCGCAAGTTATTTCTCTTCCCTCAGTGTCATGTCATTTTCTTTGGTAATTGACAAAATGGTGATGATAATGGTGATACAGATCTTATATCATAAAAGTGTGTCAGCATTAAATGGTATAATCCATAGATGGCTCTATAGTACTGAAAGAAGGCTTGTTATCATCTTTGACTAAGTAAACCAGCATGTGTTGTAATACATGCTTTTTGCATGTTATATTAATTAATATTTAGTAAATAATAACATCCTGATCTAACAATAATTACCCTTTTACAACCACACTAATAGCTTCCCTTTTCTTCTCTGATGCCCAGTTGGGGACTGTGTCTCTAAATATTGACCAGACTCAACAGACACTGTGAATATGGTCAGTCCTGTTTGCCTCATCGACATTTCTTGACCTCGTCTTTCAAAGGATGAGAAGAGAGCCAGGAAGTGCTGAATCCAGAGGAAGACCATGTCTACCAGGCATAGGTCAGCTCAGCACCATCTGCAGAGGTCCCACTGCTTTCTGTTTGGGTCTTATGTCTCCTTTTCTTTTCATTTTTTGTGATACTTTTTATTTGTTTTATGTATTATTGCACTGACCAGAATGTCTGGAACATACCGAATAGCTGCAATAGCCAACATTCTTTCTTGCATTCCATGATTAGGCATGATACTATTTAAGATAAATTTGGAAAGAATGTGTTTCCCTTTTTCTGATTTCCCACACATATTTTATTTCATTACTTATTTTTGTAATAATTTCAACTCTTATTTCAGATTAAGGGAGTACCTGTGCAGGTTTGTTACCTGGGTGTGTTGCATGAAAATGAAGTGTGGGGTTTGACTGATCTCATCACAAACTGAGCAATAGTTTTTCAACCCTTGTCCTCCGCCCTCCCCTTCTAGCAGTCACTAATGTCTATCGTATCCACCTTTATGTCCACAAGTACCCAAAGTTTAGCCCCATTTATTAGTGAGAACATGTGGTTTTTGGTTTTCTGTGCCTGCATTAATTTGCTTAGCATAATGATTCCAGTTTTTTCCTTCTTGCTGCAAAGAACATGATTTCATTCCTTTTTATGGCTCTGAGGATTATATTTTTAATTCTTTTCTTGAGTCACATTGAATTTAAAGGCATATTAGAAACTTATGTTTTCCTTTTTCTTTCTTTCTTTCTGGATGTTTCTGTCTCAATACTTTGTGATTTTTCAGAGATGCCTACCACCAAATGAATGTTTCATGACATAGTATGTATTGGCTTATAAGACCTTGATTGAGAGTATGAAACTGGATATGAAAATGAGGGTTATATATTTATAACTTTCTAGAGGAAGAAACTCCTAATTCCATCACCAACAGTAACTGGTACATAGCAAGTACTCAAATAAGTGTTTGCTGAAGTGACAAGGTAAGCATCAGATGGCTGTTTTGACTTGCATATGGCAATGCAGAGCTGAGAATTAGCATGGAGACCTAAGAGAGATGATCCACTTCCATCATCCTCACTGTGCTGATTGCTGTTTATTGTATTATATCAAGTCAATTTGTTATTTAGATGGTTCCTTCTGGAAAAAAGTTATGAGGAAAGAAGACTTTGCTCCCGGTTTAATAGACAAAAATTAAGCCATTGAGAAAATAAACCAATTTTCCAAGGTCAGATGTGGACATTTTTATGGGGTTCTACTTTTTACTCTGTGAGATTTAAAAAATCTTGATTTTTAATATCAAAGTGAATAGCATTTCCAGCACATTTTTTTTCTCAGATGTAACATTCTCATATTATAAAAGAAAAAATAATTCTTAAAAATGCAAATGAATTTAGTTCATGAAATGGAATTACCAACTCATTCCAAACCTGCATCTATCTTTGATTGGCTCTTTGATGGTAAGAAGTCACCTTGTGAGCCCCTATCTATAGAGATAGTCAAAGACAATAGTTGCCAATAGACTTGCACCAGAGAATCACTTAGGGCCTTAATAGATTATCATATCTATCATTATTCTTTTCCCCCCTAAAGTAGTCATAGAATTATTATTTGTAGATTGTTGGTATTGAAAGGACTTTTAGAATTGTGTAGTCCAATCTTCTCACTTTTTTTGATAAATCAGTCAAAATCCAGAAAGACTAATTATGTTACCAGTGATCTCACAGCTACTTAGTGAAAGAATGGGACAGAGACACGAAGCTTCTAGCTGAGCTGTCTCTAATACAGCACAATGTCTTCAGAAAAATACACTCTAGTGTTACAGGTGACCTCTCCGTGACTTTGGAGGGTGCTTTTATGAAAAGCAAGCCATTTGGTAATATCAAATATGTCTTCTTCTGTTGATTTTCTAGCTTTTCTCTCTTAGGTTCACCCTGTTACTGAGGTAATATCTAAAATTGGAAACAATTTTCTATAACTAGTGATTTATAAAAATAGAACAGAATGATATCCTCAATCTCCCTCTCAACAAAGAATATTTCCTGAAGTTGGAAAAATGATTTTTTAAAATTACTTAAGCCCCTTAATTATAGTTTTCATAAGAAAATCACCTTAAGTTTGAAAGAGGATAAAGAACAATCATGCACATACACATACATATCCTTATTAAGAAACTAGAATATGCTCAAAGATTTGGCTGAAATCATTGAATTTGTGAGAATAAAAATTATGTTACAATCATATAATAAAGATATATAAAAGATATATAATGAAGATTTAAATTTTACATTATCATCACATTAATGTAATTATTGTACAGGTAGGATAAAACAGTACAATATAATGCATTTAATAATTTCAAATATTCAAAAGGAAAAACAAATCATATATTGGCACAAAATAAAAAACTAAAATTTGTATTTATATAACATATTTAAGATTATAATATTTCTTTCATAAATATTAACTTACTGGATACCTTTAAGAATTTAGGGTTTAGGTAAAGAATGTGTTAATATTACCTTTCCAGATGATTTGTAGCTCAGAGAGATTGGCTTAGCCCAAATGATATAGCAAGTAAGTGAGGCTTCAGATTATCCTGAATTAATCCAGCATTCTTATCCCAGGTCTGATTGGTTCCTGGAGGAAGAGGAAGTATCTATGTGGAGGACTCAGGTTGCAGAAATGATGACACGTGAAAATGTGGGGAAGAAAAAGGAATACATGATTTTGAAAGGTGAAGATTAGTGACATAATTAGTGATATAAATAGAACTGATCTTAATTTGTTCACAAACTTTTGACTTGATAAAGAGAAAACAAAATCCAAAATCAACCCATGCTGACTATATCAGGAAGTCCATTTGATGTTGAAAACCCAAAAATGATTAAAACATAGACTTCACTTTACTGGTGCTCACAAATGAGAAATTGAGTTGTAGCTCCCCCAACAAAAAAAAAAAAAAAAAAGAAACTTGAAACATGAGGTATAATAAGAAATATTTTAAATATGAGATACCTTCAATTAAAAAGGAATATGGTCAGTATTAAATATTAAAAGAATAATGTAAAAATATTTGTATGCCAAAAATGTTAATTATCTGTTGAATCTGATTTTTTAAAGAAAACAAATTAGTTATTCTAAAACAGTTAATTTTATAGAAATCTAAATTAAATGATTATTTGAATATTGAACTTGTAAATTATACAGATAATAAGTACATTCTAATTTAAGAAAAAAAATCCTTAGTTTATGTAATATCAGATTTTCCTCATGCAGATATCAGATAACTACAGCTTGTGAACATAAGCACACACACACATGCATATTTACACACATTGATACACAGTTATATCTATCAGACGGATATAAGAAAATTTTCAGGCTTCACATCAAGTAAGTTGCTTTCCAGTTTTATTAAATATTAGAGGCAATTAAGAAGATTTTAAAGAATTATTTATAAAAGAGTTCATGTTTATTGTAGAAATATAAATATTATAGTTTAGAATAATTTTAAAATAGAGTTATTTTTTCTGCATGTATATATAGCCATTAAAACAATGAAAACTGGAATCATAAAGCTTTATTAAAATTCAAGTTAATATTTTTATATTTTCACGAATTAGAAATTCTTTTGAAAACATACTTTTAATAATTTATGTAACAAAAGTGTATACCCAATGGTGTTACTGACAACGTTTCCCTAATCTTAACAGAGAGGTGAGCACTCATGGAGTGGTGCAAGAAAGGGTCTTGGTAAACGTGGACGGAAGGAAGGCTGTGTGTGAAGTGTGGGGTGGGGCTGTCAATGTGGGAGTGGAATGTAGACCCAGGAGAGCTCAAGTGCGGGACAAATGAGGATGAAGTGGCCCCACCGTGCAGGCGGCTGGACCCCGAACACGGCTGGGAACTCTACAGATTGTGAAGCAGAAACTCTGAATCCCAGAGCCAACTGGTTAATTATTAATCAGCTAGATTAAAAAAAAAACAATTTATAAATTTCACTTCCTTACCTACAGTCTTTAATCTAAATCTCTGACTTTTGTCTTCACTTCTCTCTTTTTTTTCTTTTTTTGAGAGGGAGTCTTGCTCTGTCATCCAGGCTGGAGTTCAGTGGCATGATCTCAGCTCACTGCAGCCTTTGCCTCCTAGGTTCAAGAGATGCTCCTGTCTCAGCCTTTTGAGTAGCTGGGATTACAGGTGCCCGCCACCATGCACAGCAAAGTATTATTATTATTTTTTTTTTGTATTTTTAGTAGAGATGGGATTTCACCATGTTGGCCAGGCTGGTCTCAAACTCCTGACCTCAGTTGAGTTGATCCACCCACCCTGGCCTCCCAAAGTGCTGTGATTACAGTTGTGAGTCACCGCTCCTGGGCTTTTCTTCACTTCTTTTACATAAGTTCTTATTGCCTGTCCCTGAGAAGTTACCTAACATGCTTGGATCTGTTCCCTCATCCGTATAATAAATTTCATGATTATGAAAGGAAGCATTTTAATACATGTATAATTTGTATATAACTATATAGTATAGATAGTTTAATATATAACATTCAATTTAAAATAAATTGTCTTCAACTATAGTAACTATAGCAGTTTACCTTCTGTGTTTTATAAATGATCTGATAATTATTGATCTCAAAAACTATGATCAATAATTATTTTAGTTTGTTAGGTAAAGATATAATCTGACAGCTTCTCTACACTTTTCTTTAACCCATTTTAAAACCAGAGAGCCATGCTTCATTATTCACAGGGCCTATTGCCAGAAGAATAAAAGTACGTCTGATAATTATTGCTTTTACAAAGTCCATGCCTGAATGGATAGCATTCAATGAGTGAATGTCCTCAACACTCAGCCTTTTGCAAAAAGCCTTGTGTGATAGGTGAATGGCTTTTAGGCAGAGATGAGATGATGCATAAGGAACAGAAATCTATTATAGATTTTCTATTAAAATTAGCAAGTCAAATAAGTCACGGTTATTCCAAGCTCTTAGGTAAGAGAGGAGCAAATGTATTCCTAGTGACTTTCTGGAGGACTCTGCCTCCTGTGGTTCATGCTGATTCTAAATTGCCTGAGAATAAGCTGGAGACAGCACTGCACAATAATCCCACATGTAATGTGCTGATAATTAAATCCCTCTGACAATTACATCATGCTTTAGCAGGCTCACCCCGATCCATTACTCATCATGATCACTGTCTTGGACAAAACAAAATGGGCACACCAGGGACCATTCATAGAGCAGATGCTCCTATGGAAGAAGGTAGCCAAATTCTGTTTACGTAATGTGATCCAAGCAAAGCTAACACAAGGGCTCCTCTCGCCCTCCCCAGTGAGCACCAAGTCCACAGAGATAATGACACCCAATCTCTGCCACCTGCCTGGCCTGGTCTCATTGCCAGTCTAAAAAAGTGCATGGTAAAGGGCAAACAGCATGGATGGCACCAGCATATTCCAGAGAGACTTCTGGTGACTTTCAGAAAGGCAGCAATGATCTTGTACTAAGTCTCCCAGAACAAGGTACTCCATTTAGAAAGAGCTGAACTGTATTTTAGTTGATGGGTTGAAATGTTGCTCTCTATTTGATCACATAAAGATCATTCTGAAATGACAAAAGATAAATTGTTACATAATTACAATCTTAAATTATAAGTATCTCCAAAATAGAATATGTGTATGTGTACATACAACACACACACACACACACACACACAGTGTTTTGAAGTTTCAAATGTCCATGTATTTAACACAAGAAGTTAAGACATTACCTCAAAATTTCTGCAGACAACATGAGTAACAACAATTTAATATTTATTGGATGCATCCAAAACTGCTAATATTGTAATTAATAAGAATTCAAATAACCAACATTGTCAATTATACAAAATGGTTTTTTCTTGCAATAGAATTTTAACATAAAGAAGAAAATAACAAGAGATTATCAGATATTTATATTAAAAATCAGCAAGACCCAAGCTGATTTTTAAAAGTCAAGTTTATCCTGGGGTCATTAACCTTTTGTTTGGATCTACATATTCAGTGTATTCATTGTTATTTTTGGATAAATATCAGAGTAGTGACTTTGAAGTTTTCTAAGGAGTGCTGACATTCTACCAGTGTGTACTTACAGGATGAAACACGTTTTTCTGTACTTATAATATCAAACCATGGTCTATTCTGATTGGTTGTATATCTACTTCACTGATATTCCAATATATTGGCTATTACTTCTGCTTCCCAGCCACAAAGAACATGTAATAATTTACTAATGTTTGTTATAATCTATTAGCTCAGCAAGGGATGTAAACTGATATTTTTAAAATTATTTTGAAGACAAGCATAGAACACCAAGAGCTTAAATCAATGAGAGAAGTCACCAAACTGTGGGAGAGGAGGCAGGGAATTGCTGAAACAGCATCTTCCCATGGGCCTTATACATAAGTGCATGGACAGCCATCTGTTTATGTCTGCAGACCTGCTCCCTGGGAAGCTCTTGCTCTGGTTTGACTCCTGGAGACTGAGCTGGTCCCCTTTCTGAGTGAAGCCAGGAGAATATATTAATTATGCACTCGGCTATTGGGTCAGACTAACATGATTTCAAAACCTGGCTCCATGAGTTCCTAACTGTGTGACCTAGGCTCATTCTTTACCCTCTCTGCACCATGCCTGCTTCTTTTTGCATTGCTCAAGACTGTAAGGCTCTGCTGCTGTAATAAACAAATCTTATAATCCTGGTGACTTAACACAATATATGTTTATCTCTTACTCTCCTAAAGTCCAAAGTGGGTCAGAATACCCGAAGAGCACCTTCCTTCTGCATTGTAAGGTCGAGATCCAGCCTGCCTCCATCAAAAGATGCCACTGCATAGCCGGGTGCGGTGGCTCACCTAATCCCAGAACTTTGGGAGGCCAAGGAGGGCAGATCACTTGAGGTCAGTAGTTCAAGACCAGCCTGGCCAACACAGTGAAACCCCATCTATACTAAAAATACAAAAAAGTTAGCCTAGTGTGGTGGTGGGGGCCTGTAATCCCAGCTACTTGGGAGGCTGAGGCAGGAGAATCACTTGAACTCGGGAGGCAGAGGGTACAGCGAGCTGAGAACATGCCACTGCACTCCAGCCTGAGAGACAAAATTGAGAGTCCAACTCAAGGAAAAAAAAAGATGCTACTGCACATCACGTGAGAATTTTGCACTTGTTCTTAGTTGCCTATGACTAGAAAAGACACACAGCTTCTCTCCTCAATCAGCTAGAACTATTCCAATGGCTACAAAGAAACTCTAAGAGAAGCTAGTTGGTCAGTCCACATGTGCAGAAAATACAGAAGAACCAAATATCAGGAGCATTAGTAATTGCCACACAATACTTCATAGAGGAAAAGTTTAAAAAGTAATATTTCCCGAAGCTGTTGGTATACTACTTCACAGTAAGTGTGCAAGAAGTGATCATTTTTATTATCCTGTAGGGTTTTATTTTCAGTATTGTTTTATGATTCAGATGCACAGGAGACTCATTTGTGAATCCTGTCCCTCCATTGCCTATGAGGACTTCATTGCCTTTCCAGGATGCTCTTTGGACGGCTAGGGCCAGGTGAAGATCAGGCTGTCTTCCTGCCTTCTTGGGAGATGGTTGTGCATTTAGCAGCCTACCTTTCCTGCTGGCTGACAAGACGAAGCCAAATGGTAAAATAGGTTATGATTCTACCTCGTTTTTAGTTCAAACTTCTTACGTTGGCAGGTATTCTGGTGATCTGATTTGATTCCAAACTTCCTGGGATCTGCCACTTGTGATTGCCTCCTGGCTCATCTGTTTCATCCCCATCTCCTCCACAGAAATCCAACCCGGACTCCAAGTGTGGCTTCCCACAGAGCTGAGAAGCAGTGCTAATAAAAATTTGGAGAAGCCTGAGGCAAAACACATGAAATTTAATTTTAAACTAGGGAAAGAGAATCACTGTCAAACACCATATAAGGAAGGTTGTATTGAGTTACAGAAGATGGTCTAGGTGACACATGATCAGATGCCTTACGAGAGAAGACTGAAGGAAAGCAAAGAAGAGCCGAATCTGAATGGCTGTGTACTGTGTGGTTTTAATCTATGCCCTAGTCCCTGCTAGCCTTAGACTGACTTAACCTCTACTCTAATAGTTTCTGATTAGATTGCTAGCAGACTTCATTGTAACTGCAACCAATGTCTAAACCTTCTCTTTTCTCCTTGGCTAGTACTTAGATAGGCCTGTGTTACTTCAAGGCAACATGACAGGTTGGTAAGAGAACAATCTAGATGCCAACTGACACTTCTTTTAGAATTTACAGAAAAGGAAGAAAAATGAAAGAAAATAAAAAATAAGAAGAAGAACAAGAAAGAAAACATGAAAGCAGGAAGGGAAGGGAAGAACTCCAACCTTGTAGGCAGTGATGTTCTTTCCATACATTTGATCAAATTTATGTCTGGTCCTGCAAGTATGCCCAATTGCTTAGAGCAAATAATTCTTCCTTCTTCACCATGGAGGCCAAAAAGAAATCCTGAGTCAATAATGTGCTCTCTGAAAGCTATATAAATATTTAGGATTCATTTGCTTGTTTGACAGTTGTATTAGAAAGTTTTCACAGTGCTATAGAGATGCCCGAGACTGGGTAATTTGTAAAAGAGAGAGGTTTAATTGATTCACAGTTACATATGGCTGGGGAGGCTTCAGGAAACTTACAATCATGGCAGAAGGGAAAGTAGGCACATGGTGGCAGAAGATAGTGAGACCAAAGGGGGAAGAATCCCCCTTTGAATTACCCCCTGATAGGGTTTCGTTCTGTCACCCAAGCTGGAGTGCAGTGGCCCTTTGAAGCTCAAAACAGGCTCAAACTCCTGGGTTCAACTGATCCTTAGCTTCCCAGTGGTCTTTGTAGACAGTCTGATGGAGTCTCATGGCACAAGAAGATTAATTAAACAATGTCTTCCAATTTTAATAAATTTCTACAATCCAAAACAAAACAAAACAAAAAATAACCCCTTATAAAACCATCAGGTTTTGTGAGAACTCACTCAATTATGTGAAAATTATGAGAAAAACTGCCCAGATGATCCACTCACCTCTCTCCCTCTACACTTGCAGATTACAATTCGAGATGAGATTTGGGTGGGGACACAGAGCCAAACCATATCATATATTCTTACCATTTTCTCATTCAGTAAGACTCTTTGAGTATTAGGTATCAATCTCTGGAAACCAAGAGATAGAATAATCTGCTCATGAAAGCTCTCATGGAACAATGAAAAAGGTGGGGTGCATTTCAAGGTGAAGTGAGGAGCATGCTGTTTTAATGTGCTTCGCATCTGTGTGTATCAGAGCAACGGTAGCGTTCAGTAAGCAGTCTGCATGTGCTGGCCACCATGCTAAGCACTTTATTTGCATCATCTCATTCACTTTACAACACCAATCTATGACACAAGTGTTATTTTTTCCTCATTATACAGCTAAATAATTAGAAGATGAGAATATTTTGTGAACTTATCGAAGTCACGCAGATACGGAACTAAGTTTCTATTGTATGTGCTCTCAGATTCCTGCAGTTCAAACAGCAAACCCATGGCTGGTGAATAATTCTTGGTTCATTGTAGAATACATGCAAGGTGCAGCCTGGTCTTTCTTTCCTTAAATCAAAAGCGTGTCTGCCAGAATAGGAAGCTGCTCACAGGAGGGATGAAGGCGCATTTATATGTCTCATCAATCCCTACCATTAATTCATTCACAGATATGAGTGAAGCAATGAGTGGCTTCCCTCGGGCCTTCAGTGATTAATTCAGAGCCAATGCCTGGAAACCAAGGTGTCTGTAAATGCTTGCAGAAGGAGGAACACACAAAAAAAACCTGACTGAACAACTAATTGATTTCTCACCACAATAACTAGTCTGAGTGATTCCTCTCAGGTAAACTGGTTTATTCAAGCATGGTCTTTGATTTTATTGAGCCCTAGAAAAATAATTGAGGTGTTTTTCTGAATTGAGAGATGGAAAGGCAACAAAGTACTGTAGTACTGCTAAAGGAATATCCAAAGTGAAGAGGATAAAGCTCCTTCCAGGCCACCCACTCTCATCTTGGATGAAGGCAGTGTCTCGCACATGAGACAGCCCCCACAAGCTCTCCCCAGAGTGGAACTTTTTCTTTTTATTCAGCAATTTAGTCTGTAAGGTTTGAGGTGATGCCAACCAACCTCCTGTGAGAACTTTGCAGTTCTCTCTCCTTTATTTGGGTTCATGAATTGACTAGGAGATCCTGACCCCATTCCCTCTTCCTTTATTTAGTTCCAAAGCCTACTCTGTAAGTACTATGATGATACTTTCCAATCATGTATTAAGCTTGAGTGTGCGTGCAACCTGCAGATGCCTGAGCTGCCCTTTCACTACAGAGGGTAAGATGCAAAACAGCTCTTACGATGATTAGAGGAAGAAATACAAGCCCAAGGACACCATGAACCAGGAGAGCTCCAAGAGAAGCCACTTGTTGCTTCATAAACCTGTGAACACTGAGGCATTAAAAACCTCCTGTCTTCTAAGCAGGCCGTCATCTACTAGCCCTACTGGATAATTGACGCTTGGGCTTGGGACGCTCACTGCCACTGTCTTTGGGGAGGGGCTGGCTGGTTGGAGCACATTTTTGCCCATCTGCTGTCTAGCACTAGCTCTGAGTGAATTAATGGGGGAGATTGATGAGACATACAAATGACTGACTGCCAGTATTTTTAATATGACAAGAAGGCATATGGGTAAGGACACAGAGGATATTCCTGTACTCATTTAGATAGGAAATAAAGCCAATATACAATCCACTCAAAAACTCTGAGTCTGCATACTATTAAGTAAGATCTCAAGTCACAGAAAAACTACTATAGTCATAAGTTTCAGTCATTTGGCATGTTTGGGAAAAGGAGAATTCCACAGACGTGATTTTTAGAAACTGCTGCATGCCCTTATCTTAGAAGTGGCTCTGTGTCCACTCAGCTGCAGGAACACCAGGCTCTCCTGAGACTCAAGCACACGTTCTCTGCACCCCATCTCATGGGCCAATTCTTCAAGTCTTCCATTTTAACATCCCAGATTACATGTCAATTCCACAGATTAAACATTACAAAGACTGAAATCTAGACCACTTTGTTCTATTTATTGGCCATTTTTAAATGTCCCCCATGGCCTGGTGCAGTGGCTCATACCTATAATCCTAACATTTTGGGAGGCCAAGATGGAAGGATCACGAGGTCAGGAGTTTGAGACCAGCCTGACCAACATGGTGAAACCCTGTCTCTACTAAAAATACAAAATTTAGCCTGGCATGGTGGTGGATGCCTGTAATCCCAGCTACTCAGGAAGCTGAGGCAGGAGAATCACTTCAACCCAGAGGCAGAGGTTGTAGTGAGCCGAGATTGGGCCAATGCACACCAGCCTGGGTGACAGAGCGAGACTCCATCTCAAAAAAAAATGTACCCCACATCAACTGAATTGCTTGGTCCAGTGGTCTAATACTTGACTTTTCTAGCCAAATGTAAACCTGGAGAGCACAGAGTCTAAGACTAATCTTTTACACCTGCTATGATTTGAATGTTGGTGTCCCCCCAAAAATTCCTATGCTAGAATCTAATTCCTAGTGTCATGGTATTCACAAGTGGAGCCTTTAGGAGGTGATTAGGTCCTAAGGGCTCTGCCCCTATGAATGGATGAGTGCCTTTTTGGAAGAGGCTTGGGGAGCCTATTGATCTCTTTCCTGCCTGAGGACACAGCAGGACCACCCATGAGGAACAGGCCATCTCAAGACACCAATTCTGTTCATGCCTTGTCTTGGACTAACAGCTTTAATAACTGTGAGCAATACTTTTCCTTCCTCTCTCCCTCCCTCCTTGCGTCTCTTCTCCCTTCCTCCCTTCCTCCCTTCTTCTCTTTCTTCTTCCCTTTATTCCACTGAGACAGAGTTTGGCTCTGACACCCAGGCTCGAGTGCACTGGAGTGATATTGGCTCCAGCCTGGGCTCAAGCGATCCTCCCACCTCAGCCTCCTGAAAAACTGAAATTACATGCACACACCACCATGTGAACTAATTTTTTGTTGAGATAGGATTTCACCTTGTTGCCCAGGCTGGTCTTGATCTCCTGGATTAAAGCTATTTGCCTGCCTAGCCTCCCGAAGTGCTGGGATTATAGACGTGAGCCCCCACGCCAAGCCAATTTCTGTTGTTTATAAGTTAGCCACTCTAAGGTATTTTGTGATAGTGGCCCTGAAAAACTAAGTCAATCCCACATTTCCAATGGGTGGCAAATTGCTCTGATGAATATCTGCTGAGTGTTGACTGGGTATGCCCTTGACCATTTTTGTTCGAGACTAAACTGATTCCCATGTGACCCGCCTTGCCCCCTGATTCCAATACGTTTTCCAGATTACAGCTATTGTGGTCCCACTAAAACAAAACATATAATAACATCACTGATACTACTAATGCTTCTGGTAATCGATTGAAATGTAGCAAAACACCCTGAACTGAGTGGTCTATGCCAAGAGCAGTTTGGGCAGGGCATCATCTAATACTCTCAGGATTCACTTGCCCACGTAGCTTCCAATTCTGCCAGTGTAAATTGGCGAAATCTAGCAACTCCTTTGGTACATACTTCATTTTCTCATGGGTCACAGTTTTAACCTGTTTCTCTGGGAAACACTTGGACTTGAATCTTGTTATAGGTTTAAAACTACAGCTCCTAGACTCTGCACCAGAGTGCCCCAGGGAACCACAGTCCATTCACAAGGGTGTCACAGGACACTTTAAGGAAAATATGGAGACACTCAATGTTTATCAGGCCCCATATGAACGACTCGCTTGGTGAAGGTCAGTTTCAGCATTGGATCATGCTGCAGCCTGCAGTGCTGTCCTGTGTTTCTGTATTGAGATTTCAGCTGTGCATGTGCCATTAGCAAATATTTGTGGTTGCTTAAGAATGTAGTACAAGTATTTTTTCTTTTGGTTTAGATGCAGTATTTTTTCAAGTAATTACAAAATAAAAATAAATAAATAAATAAGTATTGAGGGGTAAACTTCGTGAACAGAATTGTTGGGTATTTTATTTGGCCCAGGGCACTGCAGAAAATTAGAGATGCTAAGGTAGCCATCAGTTGAGGAAATCTGGCAATTTCTGGACTAGAAGCAATGAGGTTTGGTCATCGTAAGTCTCTCCTCAGGTGATTACTTCAGAGAATGGTATTCTGGCCTTCTCAGGCAAGGGCTGGCTAATGTCCTCAGACAGGAGAAAAGGCTGTTTCTATGTGCAGAAGAGGCTCAGCAGAATGTAGGAGTTCGAGCTCCACAGCCTTATAGGGCCCTTCCCACCTGCTCCCATCCTTAGCTGCACTGACCATTCAATTTTCGCAGTAATCTAACCACCAGCTAGATCAGACTTCAGGTCCACCTTTTAGAAATCTCAGTCCTGTAGCCGAGGAGATCAGATTGATTTTAGGCAATAATAGCTTTCTGGTACATTTTGGACCTAGAATTAAGATTTTTAAATCCATGCATTTATCTCTTTTTTTTCCTCCAAGATCTCTAGAATGTTTGCAAGTAACCGATTAACTGCGTTCTGCTTGTTTTCAGTAAAATTTACTATGATGGGCTTGGTTTCCAAAGGTACATGTTAATAGATGCTCACAGGTGAAAATTTAAGCAAGAGCTTTTTCCCTGCTTGGGAAGGGCCCTCAGTGCCCCCTGTGTCACTGATGCTCTTTAACCTCATCAGAGTGCACAAATAATCCATTTCACTTTCTCATCCTTAAAGTTATGTTGCTCTAGAGCTACTCTGAGTATCACCGACTATATTAATGGAAACAGAATAGAATTATAAAATATTGTGGATTAACAAATTGGATCATAAAACGTGTGGTAAAAATGGAAAAAGTAAAGTTCA
Source organism: Cacajao melanocephalus (assembly GCA_963573385.1). Lineage (NCBI taxonomy): Eukaryota > Metazoa > Chordata > Mammalia > Primates > Pitheciidae > Cacajao > Cacajao melanocephalus. Next base: position 33,392 of record CAUYLG010019512.1, read on the forward strand.
AATAAGAAAAATTCTGAAAAAAAAAATTAGTCATTTGCCAGCTCAGGACAATGTGAATGAGTTGGAGCTTGGGGGAAGCTGGGAACTGGACCTGCCCAGATGCTGGAGCCAGAGCCTGAAGGGGCAGACCTGGACATCTATGGGAATTTGTTGGGTGTCAGCAACTATTGCCTGCCTCTGTGGATTTTCAGCAAAGCTTCTGGTGATCAGCCAGGATTGCTACAGAGTCAATAGTCAAAAAGAATAGGGCACGCAGAGCAAAAAAGAAAAACAAAAAGCCTTCGGTCTCACTGCCTCTCTCCGCCTGTCGTGAATATTGACCTTCAGAGCACAATGCAGGTACTTCACTTCAATCTCCCAACCTAGCACAACTTAGTTGCCCAAAAGGACAACCATAAGCCAGAAGTACAGAAAGAAGAGGATTCCAGGGACTTTAGTTTCCAGCTAGCCAATTTGACAGTAGAGCCGTCAGTTTCCACACACCCATTTGTCATACGTTACCTGCTAACTCCTCAGGGGGCCTCTTTCGCCACTGCTCTCTCTGGCCCAATTCAACTACTCAAAAATTTGAAAAAGAAATGTATTTCTCAGTTTCCTCTGGACTTGTTTATCTCTTCTAACCCCAGTTGCCATATATTGCTTTAGAACTCATTGACCTCAGCACCGGTAACTCTTCCCCCAAAATCCTTCCCGAGCTCTTGAATGAAGGTCATGCACGTCTCCTCCATGATCTGTAGCACCAAGTTATTTCTGTCACAGTATTTTTCTCACTATTTATAAGAACAGGGGTCCTAGTTCTTTTTTTTTACCCAGCCAAGTATAAACTCCTTTAGACTAAGGATCATTGCCGTTAACACAGTGTAGATATCTAGTGAAAATCTTGGCCTATAAAAAATCCTACACTAATTTTTCTTTGTTAGAATAGAAAGAAAAAGGGGAAAAAGGAACGAGGGAGTGGAGGAAAAGAAGAGAGGAAGGAAAGAAGAAAAGGAGAAAATAACTAGAAAGGGCTGACGTTTATAATCTGCTATTTTTCATACCTCTCTTCTGCTGCTTGTCCTTTATAGTTCAATGAACTCTCAGGGCCCCTCCAAGGTAACACTTGGTCTTATACCCTCTGGCATTAACTATTTATGTCACTGTAGGCAACTACTTTTTCCAGATGGAACCAATCTTTTGACCCATGATAATAAGAAAAATAAAATCTGAAGTTTAATTTCTTTTAATAATTGTTATTTTGATAGATTTAGGGGGTTCAAGTGCAGATGTCTGACATGCATAAATTGTGTAGAGGCGAAATCTGGACTGTTAGCATACCTAGCACACAAATAGTAAATATTTTACCACTAGGTCATTTGTCAGACCTCGCCCCCTTCTCTCTCTCCCACCTTTTGTACTCTCCAAGGCCTGTTCTCTCGCTCCCGAATGTCCAAGTGCACCTGCTGTTTAGCTTCACTTATAAGTGAGAATATGCAGTATTTGTCTTTCTGAGTTATTTCACTTGTCATAATGGCCTCCAGATTCGTCCATGGTGCTGTAAAATACATGATATCATTCTTTTTAATGGCTGAGTAGCAGTCCATATATACTGTGTTCATACATATATATTAACATATATACAACTATATAGTATATGTGTAGTATATACATACACTGTATATACTAACTCCTCAATGTGTCTCATATATATGTATGTATACGTATTGTATATATACACAGTATATATATATGTAGTATATACACACAGCATATGTAAATACTGCATACATATATAGTACAATATATATGTGTATACTATATATGTATAATACAGTATATATGTGCTGTATATACTACATATACATAGTATACCATAAATGCTATATATATAGCAGCATATATAAGTAGTGTGTATGTGTGTTTGTGTATGTGTGTGTGTGTAGTATACCATAATTATATATATATATTATATGTATATATAATGGTATAATACTACACAGAATATTGGTTAATACTATATGTAGTATTATGTAGTATTATGTAGTATCTATAGCATTATAACACTATATATATAGTATATTATATATTATATATATTATATATTAGTATATTATATATTATATATTATTATATATTATATAATATAATAACACTATATATAGTATATATAGTATATATATAGTATATATATAGAATATTATATATTATATATATTTTATATTATATAATATAATGATATATAATACTATATATATAGTATTATGGAATATATGCAACACCCACACACATGCATGAAATATATATATATACTTTTACCATATTTTCTTTATGCAATTCTGCATTGATGGACACTTAGGTTTATTCTTTATCTTGCTATTGTGAATAGTGGGGTGATAAACATATGAGTGGAGGTATCTGTTTGATATAATAACTTATTTCCCATTGGATATATGCCTAGTAGTGGGATTGTTGCATAGAATGGTAGTTCTCTTTTTAGTTCTTTGAGAAGTTTTCATACAGCTTTTCATAAAAATTATACTAATTTATATTTCCATTAACAGTATACAAGGATTCCCTTTTCTCTGTGTCCTCACCAATATCTGTTGTTTTTGAATTTTTAATAATAGACATTCTGACTGATGTAAGATGGTATCTCATTGTGGTTTTAATTTGCATTTATTTGACGATTAGTGATGTTGAACATTTTTTCACAGTTGTTGACCACTTGTATGTCTTTTTAAAAAATATCTGTTTATGTCTTTTGCCTGCTTTTTAATGAGATTATTTGTTGTTGTTGTTGTTGAGTTCCCTGTAGATTCTACATTTTATCCCTTTTTTAGATGCATTGTTTTCAAGTACTTTTTCCGATTTATATGCTAGCTGTTTACTAGGTTGATTGTTTACTTTGCTCTGCAGAAGCTTTTTAGTTTAATTAAGTCTGATTTGTCTATTTTTGTTTTTGTCATATTTGTTTTTGAGAACTTTTCATAAATTACTTGCCAAGGCCAATGTCCAGATGGGTTTTTTTCTGTTTTTTTTTTCTAGTATTGTTATAGTTTCAAATCTTACACTGAAATCTTTAATTCATTTTGAGTTAATTTTTATATTTGGTGAGAAATAGGAGACAAGTTTTATTCTTCTGTATATGACTATCTCATTTTCCCAGTACTATTTATTAAGTAGGGTGTCCTTTTTCCAGTGTATATTTTTGTTGACTTTGTTTCAGATCAGTTGGTCATGGGCCTGTGGCTTTTTTTCTGGGCTCTTTATTTTATCCCATTGTTCTATGTGTCTATTTTTATACAATGAGCATGCTATTTCATTTGTTATGGCCTTGTAATATAACTTGAAATCAGGTAATGTGATGGCTCCAACTTTTTTCTTTTTGATTAGAATTTATTTGGCTATTCAGGTTCTTTTTTGGTCCCATATGAATTTTTGAATTGTTTTTACTAATTCTATGGACAATGATTTGGTAATTTGATAGGAATTGTGTTGAAACTGTAGATTGCTTTGGGCACTACAGTCAGTTTAATCATATTGATTCTTCTAATCCGTGAGCCTGGGATGTTTTTCCATTTATTTGTGTCTTCTGTGAGTTCTTTCATCAGTGTTTTGTAGTTCTTCTTTAGAAATATTTTACTTTCTTAGTTAAGCATATACCTCAGTGTTTTAGGTTTTTTTATAGCTACTGTAAATGTGATTGTATTCTTAATTTGGGTCTCAGCTTGATCATTATTGGTGTATAGAAATGCTATTGATTTTTGTAAATTAATTTTTTTATCCCAAAAGTTTACTGAAGTATTTCTGAAATTTAGAAGTCTTTGAAAGGAGTCTTTAAGGTTTTCTAAGTATCAGACCATATCATTAATGAGCAGGAGTAGTTTGACTTCCTGTTTTCCAATTTTTATGCCTCTTATTTATCTTGCCTGATTACTCTGGCTTGGACTTCCAGTACTATGTTAAATAGGAGTAGTGAGACTGGGCATCCTTGTCTTGTTTCAGTTTTTAGAGAGGATGCCTTCAACTTCAGTATAACGTTAGTTGTGAGTTTGCCATATACAGCTTTTATTATTTTAGGTATGTTTCTTTGATGCCAAGTTTGATGAGGGATTTACCATGAAAAGATGTTGAGCTTTATCAAATGAGTTTTCTGCATCTGTTGAGATTATCACATGGGTTTTGATTGTAATTCTGTTATGTGGTGAATTACTTGTTTAAGACATTACCTGGATGTGATTTCCTTTTAAATCTAAAGACTGCAAATCTGCTTGTAGACAAATGGCAGAACTGCCAAAACAAAACAAAATGGCTTTATCTCTTAGTTATGTGACGTCGAGTATGTCAATTTCTGAGCCTCCATTTGTGGCATTCAATGATAGCAATGGCTCCCATTTTCTGAGTGTTTCTGAATGTTTCATGTGCATTATTTGACTTAGTTTTTTCAACAGCTGTGTTAGGTAACTATTATTATCAACATTTGCATAGCTTCAACATAACTGGCTAAGATTACACATAAGCTAGAGGAAAATCCAAAATTTTATTATAAAAATCATCCATTAGGCCCTACACTACAAAATTTATTATTGAAAGGAAATGCTACTTATCTGCCCTGCCTATGACACACAGGTCCAAATCAACTAACATATGTGAGTGCTGTTTGTAAACCACTAACTACAAGCTATAAAAGTTTTTATTGAAATAGAACTTTGCCTTCTGAGGCAGTTGCTGTACAAAATAAATTTCTGACCATTTTCCAAGCTGGTAAGATTTTCAGTGTTGGTTTTGATTTTATTATTTTTGTCTTTTCCTTTTCATTGTCAGATAGTCAGTTATATTTGCTTTTTGTTCTCAGTCCTTCTATTTCTAGGTGCCCTTGTCACAACCTGTGGAACTTAATCTTTTGTGGGTGGAAAACTAGATAGTCAAAAGAGGTGCTGAGTAGATTTAGATGTGGAAAATGCAAACTATGAAATATAAGTCACATGGGATTTGGAATATGAATTTTGAATATAAAACAAACTTCTACCCCATTTTGACAAATCTATGTCCAGTTTCTCAGGTGTTTTCTCAAGAGTTGAGGTCAAAAAGACCAAGTGGTTTTGAATAAATAAGATTTAATTGCATGGTAAAGCCAATGTCTTATTAGTCACAAAATATATCCATGCAGAAGTTTAGCATTAAAATACATTTACTAGCAGACAACATAAAAATGACTGTTACTAATGTAAACTAGCATCAATATCTTGATTTTATCCTAAAAAACAAAAACAATATGAAAATTGCAGAAGGGGTACATTTGCTTCCATTGGCAATTTATGAAAAACTAGAAATACAGATTATGAAGTTTTTCTGAAAAAAGATAACTTCGTTAAAACACTGCATTATCCAAAATGAAAATGTAAACTCACAATTTCATTTTTGCTACTTCAGTTTTATACCCACCTTTAATTTGGGGAATCCAATTGCATGTAGGGAGAATTATACCATAATTTACTAAATGTGGCCATAATTTTCCTTCATTTTTGAGAGTACAATTGGCTTGCTTAGTCCACAATTACTTTAGTGTCCAATTGCCTACACAATTAATTGCAACTTTAAAATGTCACTGGGTAGAGGCTCTGGGAAATGTGTTCCTGATGTCTGCCAATGCCAATAGTTGCCTGATGAGAACCAAAAAAATTCACTTTGTAGGACAGAGCTGGCTCTGCATATTGAAAGAGATGAATATTATTAAAATTGCATTTGAACATAGAATGCAAGCAAGACATTGGCAAAAACCAGAGTGTAATTAAGAGATTTAAATGTAGATTTTCAAAGGAGCCTTGTTATTAGAGCTTTTTAGCTAGTGGAAGAAGGATTAGCAGAGAAATCAAGCAAAACAGATCTAAAAGATTCTCCTTTAATGAAGTGTTTCTGTGAGTGCATCTCCAGAGTGTTGGGAAGAAACCAACAGGAGCGTTTTGACATTTTTGACATTTCGACCAGCTGCTGGAAGAGAAGCCTTTGCTAGTTTTCAGCACCTTCCGTTGTACACCGCAGGGTGTCAGAGAGACTTTCACAGCAAAGGTGAGCAGTGTTACATGCAACGGACCAGGCTAGACTTCATCATTTGAAAAAGTCCGGAGAATTGATAGCTTCTCACCCAGGTATGGTTGTTCATTTGCAATACCTCCAGAGTTTCTACTGTGTATAGAAATAAAAGAAAGGAAAGGCAGATTGCAAATACGTTTTATGTTCCTAGAGTGAGGGCAGCATTTTGAACTGCATTTTGGAACCAGTTTAAATAATACATTTTTATTCATGGATGCAAAAATAGGTTCAGAATTTGTAGAGGTTGCTGACCTACTATTCAGTGATATCATGATAAAGTACAAATTATGTTTTATTATATAGAAGCAGCTTTAGCCTTTCTTCTACCTCCAGGCCCAATGGAAAAAAAAAAAAGCAAAACAAAGTAAAACTGTGCAATCTGCCATCTCATTCTCTCTATGAACAGTTTTCTCTTCCCAGTGCAATCGAAACACACATATGGTGCCTAGAATTAACATCATGAAAGGGATCCCATTGCTCTGCAGAGAAGAGAGTAGTGAGTCATATTCTGAATCCATTTGCACAATTTAGGAATTCAATAGTTAAGGTCAACACGCATATGTGAATTTTCGTCTCTCACTCCCTCTCTCTACCCATGAGTTCACACTCCAATCTCAATCCAACACTACACATTCATTCTTGTTTTTCTTCTTTTCATATTTGCAATTTTCTTCTCCAATGGTAAGAAAACCAACACTCATTTCTTTACCTGATCAATTTCCCCTTATGCAACGAATGTCCTCTCACCCATAGGCACACCCCTATGTAGGAGCCCTCAATACCCAGCTGCCCTGGCACATAAATGTCATGTTCACTCTCCCTGGGCTTCTACACTCTGAGCCAGCTGTTTGTCTGGCTTTACATCCCCCTCACTCCCTCTAGCTCTGAGACTCCACTGCAGGAAATCTTCACATGGATCCATTTGCATGGGTGCATGAATATCCAGCTCTATCCACACCTCACACTAGGCCATCATCCGGGTGAGGACATTCTTGTCACTCTGGTTGGGAGTCAACACCTTGCCTTGGGTGACTACTCCCTCCAATGCCAGGCTAGTGTGAAAGCCTACTTTGCCTCATCTGATAAATTTTGCCAGAATTGATCAGAAATAAAAGGGAAGGAAAGGACAGGGAGAGAAGCTAGGAAAGGAGAGGGAGAGGTGAGAAAGAGGAAGAGGAAAGCTCATGGTTGACTTTTTGTAGATGAACTTCGTCAGGGTGAGGAAGTTGTGTCCTATGCTTTCATTACCAAAATGTGTTTGTGTGTGTGTATTTAACACAATACACATACATTATATGTTTTGTTAGAACTTTTTTCTGTGTCTATAGAAATATTCTCATATGGCTTTTCCCCTTTTCATACATTTAATGGAATGCAGAATGCTGACTTTGTTAAGTGTAATAAATAACTTAAATTCTTGTCTACATTTGTCCTTGTCTTATTTATTATTATTACTATGCTGTAGTTCTTTATACAGTCTGGGATTAGTTCTTGGTTGGCTATATGTGTTGCAATATTTTTCTTCCATTCTGTGACTTTTAATCTGTTAATTTATTTTGTGACATTTATTAACTTTCAAAAGTTAAATTAGGTATTGATCATAGGGGGCAGGGAACAGAGAGATGTAAATGGGTTGGGTTTGGATCATAATCTGGAAAGGCACAATCTTGAGTGCCATAATTCCAAATGTTGAAATCCCTAAAGATCAGAATCCCTAACATCTAAGTTCCCAAAGTCAAAAATTCCTAATGTTTAAAATCCTGAAAATCACCATCACAGGATAGTTGCCTCATGTTAGGGAAGACTATCACCTTGTTATTTTTTTTTATACAGCAGAAAATAGGTTTCAGCTGAATCCTCAAACCATGCCAGGTTTGGAATTAGGTACAATTAGGCTTTGAAAGGTAAATTTTAAGATGTTATCAATAAAGGGTTTTGTTACTGTTGTTTTTGTTGTTGCTTTTGTTTTACCATTCAGTCTAATGCATCTGGCAGAAAAATCAGATGAGTGGATTGGTCACGAAAACAATGGAAACTTCAGTTTTAAAATATGCTATTCGCCTGCATTGACATTCATTCCAACTGATGACATTTCAGGACCTTTTAATGAAGTAAAGCCACATTTGCTGTAAGAAGCCAGCGAAGGTACTGACTGGTTCAAAAATAATTACATGCATGGTGCGATAAGAAGACGTAGAAAAGTGTTGTTGGTCTATCACCAATAATTGTTCCTGCAAAATTTGTGGCCTATATATGAGCACATGTGGAATAAATTTCAATGTACCCAAAACAGCATAGAAGTGTGGCACGGAAGACGGGAAAAATTATTACAGAATGCACTTGTTGGTGTATGTCAAATCAAGAAAGAATTTGAAACTGAGCAGCGCCACATAGAAAATGAATGTGAACGTATTCTCTGAAAAGAGGATGTACTAATATCTATCCCTGTAATACATTTATTTTACAATTCATTATACTATGTTTTTCATCTTTGCACCATTTCCAACACTGGAAGTATAAATTGTGTAAACACTTTTAGAGAGTTCTGCTTTGTTTTACACGTTTTTTACAAATGTGACTCCATCAAGGCACATAGGCACAAAGTTTACTTTGTGTGTAAGCAATGTTTCACGTGTGTGAAAACATTGAAACTTCCTCAATAAATACAGAGATGCCTTTTTTTGTGCATCTGTATTTGCAAAAGATAAAATTTCTCTAGACCTCAGCTTTTTGGGTGATTCCATATGTGATGGGGACCCATCATGGTTTTTTATCAACTTTGTGAAAAGTTTTAAGTTGTCCTTCATCATATTTTGAATGACTGCATTATGAAGCTGGGTGCACCACATCACAAGACATAACAAACTGCATTTCTGTGTTTCAATTTTTGACCTGTTTCTTTATGACTATGCTTTGTCTCATAACTGTTATGGCTGTATAACTGTCATTAACACATTTGATTATTTATGCTTGCTAAAATAATTGCTCACATCATTATTGCCTATTTTATTGTAAAGTAACCTATGAAGTGGTCTGTCATGTTTTTCTACTTTTCTCAAATATCTCTCTTTCTAAAGATGTGAATGAGTATCTTTAATTTTTTTTTAATTTATATTATTTTTTCCATAATTATATTTTCAGGATTTTAGTCTTTTAGGATTCCAACACTCAAGATTTTGGCATCTAAGATTGTGTCTTTTGGCATTATGATCAGCTCATAACTGAGCCCCAGTAAATATTGTCCAATTTGATTGTCTGTATTTTGTTTAGATTTTCTACCCATGTTGACAAAGGTGAGATTAGCCTGTAGTGTTTCTTTCTCATAATATGTTCTCTTGTTACTTTCTTTGATTAGCATGGTTATGATAACCTTATAAAATGTGTTGAGGAGTTATTTGCTCATCTTCCGTCTTCTGGAATGTTTAAAATTTTTTAAATTTGTTATTGAATAATTGGCAAAAGTTGTTGGTGAAGCCTTTCAGCTTTGCATTTTGATTGTGAGATGAATTTGCTGCAGAACTTGTGATTTTATTGAATTTAAGATTATTTAGATTTCAATGTGGGCTAGTTTTGTTAAGTTATAGTTTTCTAAGATTTTCCCCATTATATGTAAATATGCAAATTGAGTGAAATAAAGTTATAATTAGTCTATTCAATTGGGTGTCTGGATTATTAAAAATAATAAAATTAAACACTTATTTTATGCCATATGTATATTAATTTCCCTTAAGTTAAAAATGAGGATATAAATAGCAAAAAACCTTTAAAATAAAATATAAAATATTATCATAACAGTTGAGGGAAAGAGTTTTTGAAAAGGATACAAAATTATTAAGCATAAACTAAAAGATTATAAAATTTGCTTTACTAAAATTACATTTAAAAAAATTAAAAGACACCATAAGAAAAATGAAAAGTCAAGCCACAGGATGGGAAGAAAAACTTGCAAAACATAACTAACAAAGAATTAATACTCAATCTATGGTGAAAAACTGTAACATAGCAATGAAAAAAGACACATAGAGATATAGATTAAAAATAGAAAATAAAATTTACAAAATAAGATATCTACATCAAGATGCCATAACTAGGAATGCATTAAAGGCTGACCAAACATTTATGGTGGTATAGAGCTACTGTTGTATGCTGCTGGCAAAATTAAAAACCAGTGCAAACACATGAGATAGCCTTCTAGCAATATCCAGTAAAACTTGAGTTTGTGTGAACTTATAACCAGCAATTCTGCTCCTAAGTATCTGCCCCTGAGAAGTTAATGCTCATGAGTACCAGGATATATCCTAGAATGTTCGTAGGTGCATTTTCTAAAATAGTCTGAACCTAGAAACTACTCAAATTCCTATGCCTTATAGAATAGATACATATACTGTGGTATGTTCATACAAATGATATTACATAAAACAACGGCAAGAAAATCACAGTTATCTTCATCAACATGAATATTTCATAAAACATACTATTGTGGGAAGAGGCAAGGCCCAAGAGAGAAGGTGAAATTTCCAGTGTGATCATGTGACCCTGAACATCAGATCAGGGGACACTTCTGTCCCAATCCCTTCGTCTCATGGAAGTGCTGTAGTGTCTCAGGCTATACCATCAGACTCCCAGTCCTGCTTCTGACTTCACCTCCTACTGACTACCACCCCCTGACTGTCTCCACTCTGGGCTCACTGACTATCACGCTGGTTTTGAACACACCAGGCAAGGTCACTCTTTGAGTCTTTGCATGGCTCTTCTTCTGTTTAGAACCTTCTTCCCCAGATGGCCAGATGGTCACTGCAGCACTTCCTTCAGAGTCTGATGACAATGTTTCGCTTTCAATGAAGCTTTCTGAGGCCATTCTCTTTTGCTTATTATTCTCCTAAATATCATAATTATTCTATTATGATATTTATTATTCATGTGTTCATTTATTTATCTATTACAAATCTATTATTCATGTGTTCATTTATTTATCTTATTAATCAACTGTCTGCTCCTACTAAACTGTAACCTATGTATATTGATGAAAAGTAGTTGCAGTTTTTGCCATTAAAAGTGAGGGCAAAAAAACTCAATTACTTCTAATGGCAAAACCTACAATTACTTTTGCACCAACCTAATACCTTTTTAAAAATTGCTTCATCCTTACTTCTCATACAGTGTCTATCTCATAGTTGGTATTAAATGAATATTGGATTATTGAATGGCAAAACAAATGGGATATCTGCACTCAAATTCCAGGAAAGTGATTACCAGTGAGCGTGGTAGATAGAGGCAACATTAGAAGCTGGTGGCTTATGTATACTGATTAAATGAGTTTCATTAAATAGTGAATAATCAAAAGCATATAATGTAAAAATGTTAACAGCACTTTAATATCAGCTGTGCATATATGGATTCTTATTACATTATTTCCTTTACTTTCCTGTATATTTGAATTTGAAAGTGTTTTATAATTATTTTAACATAAAGATGAGAAAGAACTTTGGAAGCTTGGCATGCTACATTGTTCTTTTGGGATATAACATGGTATTTCCTTTAAACTCAGTGTTTCTCAGATATGTTTGAACATGAGACGCATTTTTTCAATTGAACAGCTATAAATGTTTTCTGCAAATAAATGTGGTTCCCTGTTTATTTTACCACTCCACCAACCAATACTTATAAAATACCAACTACGAGTTAGACACTTGTTTAAAAACTGAGGATAGAGTAGTTAAAAAAATGATACCATGTTATCAGGTGGGTTCTAGTCCAATGAGGACAGACAGATGATAAACAAGCGGAATAAATGGATGATTCAATGCAGGGATGATAGATTAAGTAGTGGGGATGTTACAGAGAAAAACAAAGCAAGAAAGAAAGACAGTAGCCTGAGAAACAAAATAAACTTTGACTTCACTCTCCTTTCAACTTAGGTCTTATTTGTCTCTAAGATTTGCCACTATGTATGAGGACAAAAGCGCTCCTATAAAATACTTCAACACTGAGACATTTACAAAAGTAGATCTCACCCACATTGTTTTAGTTATTTATGTATGTATGTATATATGCATCAGTTTTCTAATTATGCTGCTTGATTTCCCAAATCAAGTACATGATATTAATAAAAGTCACAAACAGTACCTCCTATTTATTTCCCAAATCAATCTGCATAATTTAGTAAGTTCAAGCTGCATGATTTGGGAATTAATATGATGTACTCTTTATATAGATTATATTAATTTATATTCACCTCTGTGCTTCTCTAATAGAATTCAGTCTTTAAGTTATATGTGGAGCTCTGCCTTAGATTTTGAGGAAGAAGAGTCTATAGATATACATATGTCCTCAAGGAAAATGACCAATGTGTAACTGTTTTTCATTTTAATTTTGGCTTCCTGGGGGCTTATAGCCCATTCTATCAAATAAATTATATAGAATCTTGGACAAACTAAACTAAGTCAAGATGAACCTGGTCAGAATGATAAAATAATAAGAAAGAAAAAATCCTTTGAAGGAGAAAAGTGGCAGAAAGATTTTCTAGAAGAATTTTTTTAAAAGTATTTTTATGTTTTCAAATATTTGAGAAGTGTATACCATTTATCTGTTGACCCCAGAAGGCACAACTAATACCAATGAGTAAAAATTTAATACAGGTAATAACTTTCTAGTTATCATAACCATTAAGATGGACTGAAACATCTCATTAATGTCTAATAAGCATGACTAGTACACATGGCAAAGTCTTGAAGTTTCTTGCCAAGTCTGCAGTCTCCTAAATCTATAAATATTGTTCCTCTGGTATTTATGCCAATCTTCTCTCTAATCAGGAATGAGGGAGCTCACTTCCCACAAAAGACCAATGCTCCTTCCTCATTTAGTCTCTCTCCAAAGGCTCTGACATCTATTTACAAAAATTCTTAGTGTCACAGAGTTCAATGAAGGGTGTTTGCACATATGTAAATAAGTGTGCATGCCTTGTCCAGAGTTGTTAAAGGTTACTGATGCGTGCCATAAATTTTTAAGAGTCATCTGCTGCTCTGGGCAGAGGCCATGGCTGGTAAGGCTGTGGTGCTGCCATCCACTCATCATAAATCCTTCAGAAGGCTTCGCACTGTCATGGGCAATTTTGTTTTTATTGTTACTCTTTCATTTAACAAAACATGATAAATTGGTTCTGTCTATTGTGCATTTCTCAAATAGCCACTTCCTGGTTCATTATCATGATTATATGACACGTGAAAAGAATAGGGAAGGCTGAGTTAATGGGGCTGTCTACGAGCCACAGACTGCCTGGAAACCAAAAAGATCTGCATGTTGACAGCATCACAGCTGAGTATCAGGACCCACCAGATGTCCCTGAGCTGTGACCAAAACCAAGGAGCCTTTCTTTGTTGACACCCCGCTCACACACACCAACACCCACACAAGTGTATGCATTAAAGAAAGATGACAGGTCAGTATAGGGCAAAAAGTAATAAAAATAAAAAATAAAATATTTAATGTTTTCCTTATGAGTCTCTCAATTGCTTTCTATGTATCCCCTATAACTCTCAGTATTGTGAAAAATCCAATTAACAATTTTATTAATCAATTGCAAGAGATTTTTAAGTGAATTTATCAGATACTGAATGGATGTTTTTCAGCACACAGTGGTGAAATTCAATTTCCAGTAAATTCATTTTTTTAACCTAATCCCAGAATATGCCTACTTATATAACATAATTTTGTGGTAGGTATTTGGCAACAGAAACAAATAGTATTTGGTGGTCACAATCTCATGATTATAATTCATCAAAGTGCATTCAGAAATGATTTTACTTGATTCAGCAACAATATCAACAAAACAGCAAATACTAAATTGAGGTGGAGTTAGATATTTTATAACATCAGAAGCCATTTTTCTTGGCCGAGTTTTATGTGTGTGTACTACACATAATCAACAATAGTAGTGATGAGAACTAACGTAGGCACAGACCTGGGGAGTCTGAAACTGATTTGCTCACCTGTGCTCCTTTGATCATTCTGATTCTGCTGAGAGGTAGACAGGTACTACATTTTCCAAATGAAAAACTAAAGACTCACAGAGATTAAGTGACTTTTCTTGGAGATGAATCTAAAATGTGCTAGGCTGGATTTCTGGCTTCAAAATGTTTGTTTTTTTTCTCCCCATTTTATAACTCTGTCCCTCTGTCCATTAAAAAATCGGTTCCTTCCCCTGCCACACTATGCCTTGTGGTTGATGCCTCAGTGACACTGAAATGCTGCTGGTGAGCAGACCTGCCACGTGATTCCGGAAGCCCATGCCTTTCACAAGCTATTCTGATGCTTGGAAGTCTTCCGATGAGCAATGAAGCTCTTACTGATCCTATAAAATTCTTCACCGACATCATCTCCTCAGTATCACATTTCCAGACACCTTTGAATATTTTTTCAAGCTTTGTATTTAATGTTCAAACACACCCCAAAAAGGAATTTCTTCCAGCCTCAACATTTGTCAGTCTTCAGCCCTTTGTGCTTCTTCTATCCTTTCCTGGACATATTTGTTCGTTTTATGTTGTTGGCTAGAAATTTTCAAAAAAAAAAAAAAAAACTGCAGACGTTTGTGAATATCTTAGTGTATATTCTAAACAAATATGGTTTCCCATTTGTAAACTATTTATGATTATGTCTTTTCTTCCCCAACATGTCATCAATTGTCCCCAATTTTTTCAACATGTTTCTTCCATTGGCTTATTCAAATAAGGATTAGACGAGAGTGTCACACTGTACTTTCTTGATGTGGAACTTCCACCTCCCTTAGTCTATAACAGGCTCCCCACCCACCTCCTACATTTCCCCCATGCTTTTTCTTTCTTGAAGAAATGGTAGAATTTCTCAAAGTCTGGATTTGATTCATTATATCTCCTGCTAATTAATATGTTACTTGATCTTATTTCGTATTAATTAGGCAATTAAGTCTGGATGCTTGATTACATTCAGGCTTTATATACAGGTAGATGAAACTTGATTAAATGTTTGATTAAATTCACTTTGTATGTATGTATATATGAATAATTGAAATAGGGTGTGAGGCATTTCCTATTGCACCATATTAAAGAAGCACAATCTCATTGTTCCACTTTTAAAAGCAGTCACGGTAATATCTTGGTTCAGACATTATCAGTCTGACCCATTCATTAATGACATCCCTGTCTGTCTTTCCCAGTGGATTTCACCCATGGTAAAGAAGCAAACAAAAGACAGTAAATATTTATTGCCTAGCACCATCATTTCATTGGAAGTAGCAAAATGGTAATTTCTAAATTCAAAAATTTATTTATATGTTTTTAAATAAATTTTTTTACAACAAACGTAGCTTTATCAAGTGTTTTCTTTGCTAGAATGCAGTCCACACTGGAAAGGCAGGATGAATGTTGTCATTTTCTTTTATTTAGCAATATTTAGAACAATTATTTGGTGTCCTAGCAAACTCCAAAGTTGGTCAATAAGGTTATTGCTTTTAAAAATGTATTATTATTATGAATGAATGAACATTTGCACATTTATGTGTATGTGTGTGTGTACATTTTAAAAATAATTTTTATTGTATAATTTACTCCATTGCAGTTGTCATTCTCTTGGTTGCTCAAATTTTCTCATCAAGGGCAGTAGAAATCCATTTTTCATGTAGTCTCTTACATAGATGGCCTCTAATTCATCTGTGATAATTTCTTTCCTTTCAATATGACCAAATGTCCCAGGCTCATATTTTATTACATGAGACCTTTTGAATTAAAAAAATCCAACCATTTTGAAGATACAAAGGGACAACATAATGCAGTTCAAACTAATATTTTGCTCTTTTCCTAGAGTCAGCCAGTTCAGGGAGCCCTGGATCCTTAGAGTAAAATAGTGTTTTGATATCATAGGGGATGAAATGTTAATTGGTCCTGGCTTTTGATTACCTCAATATATATTTCTTAGAAAAGAAAAAAAAAACATAAGTGTGTGACAATTTTTCAACTTATGTAAAGATTATATGATTTTATTTTTATTGAAATTCTCTTTATATTTTTGTGTTTTCTTTCTCTTATGCAGAAAATCTTCCTTCCTAATTATGCTAATAAAAACGTATTTTCTTTATCCTATGTAAACTATGTCAGGCATATGCAATAGTCTCAAAAAGGAAAGTAATATTGTCAATATTGCTGTAGAACAAATATATTATAACAAAATTGTGTGCTAGGTTGTTCTTCCATTGCTGTAAAGAAATACCTGAGACTGGATAATTTATAAAGAAATTGGGTTTAGTTGGCTCATGGTTCTGCAGGCCGTACAGGAAGCATGGCACTGGCATTTGCTTCTGGAGAGGCCTCAGGAAGCTTCCAACTATAGCAGGAGTTGAAGGAGGAAGAGGCACATCAATGGCAAAAGAGGATCAGGCAAGGGGGTGAGGAGAAGGGCCACATGCTCTTAAATGGCCAGTTCTCCTGTGAAATCAGAGAAAGAGCTCACTTCTCACCAAGTGGATGGTGTAAGCCATTCATGAGGGATCAGCCCCCATGATCCAAACATTTCCCAGTCAGCCCCACCTCCAACGTTGGTGATTACATTTCAATATGAGATTTGGGTGGGGACAAATGTCAAAACTATACCGATACATTGTGTTTACTTTTAGGTTTGAATATACTTGGGTTTCAGAATAACTGAAACATTATCTGACTTCCTGAACTGCCTAGTTGATATATTTTAGGTTCATTTATTTCTATTTGTTTTCTATTTTTACAGATACTTTTTTTTCATTTTTAAAAAAATTGCATAATATTTTCATGGTTTTAGAGTCCTCCAGCTATTTTATAACACCATCCTTAATGTGTATATTGTTTACAATCAGTGTATGTACGATATTATACGTTTGTGTGTTTTCATGCCAGTACATCTCACTTGTCCAGGAACTAAGTGAGGTCAGGTTCTGTGTCTATATATAGCAAAGTGGTTGGTAAGAGAGAATGTTCTAAACTTAACCCTGAGTCTTGTGTGTGTGTCTCTGTGTGTGTGCATGTAAATAAAAGAATGAAACAATTGTATATCAGAAGGGTAGACCTGTAGTGTTCATTTCTGGAATATGCAACATCTGTGTTGATCTCAATAAAGACTGGGAATGTAGGTTGCTGGGGTATATTTGGAATCATTGGGTGTGCTTCCATGCAGAAAAGTGAAAAAACTTAGTGCTGAATTAGTTAAAACCAACACATCTTCGTAGACTGAAGATGGACTATCACCTGTGCAAGGCTTTCTGGAAGTAGAAACTAACTCAACAGTCAAGCCCTATGACTCTAGTTAGGCAGATCCAGATTCAAATTCTGCCCAGTTTTACCTCTGAATAAATATATAATATTGGACAAGTTATCTGCATTTTCTCTAATCTAAATTTCCTCATTATGTAATGGAGACAGTAAAAATTCCTGTCTGTTAAGGTTGCTATGACGAATCAGTGATAATATATATAATTTTATATTATCATTATATATATATATATATATATATATATAATGTGCTTATCAAAGGAGTATGAACATAACTAAAGTAGCTGTTAATAAAGAACTATTATTACCACCATCACCATAATTATCTATTACTATTGCTAATACTACTATTTACCACAGTGTTTTTAAATGAACTTCAAATTTATTAACTAAGAGAGTAGTTCTACCTTAATTACAACTACATGACTCCACATTTAATGGCTAAGGTAGTAGCTTTCAACCTTTACAGTCCTTGGAAGTGGGTGAAGGACTTAAAAAGTAGAGTCGCCCACAGTTGCCACCCCTTAGGATCTGATGCCATCGTTCTACAGTGTGGACCAAGCATAGGGTTTGAAAAGCCCTCAGATGGCTATAGTGTAGCACTAGGATGGGGGGAAACTGCTGAAGTACTTTAGATTTCATATGATTAAGTGAGAGGCTCTTTGTTAATGTTTGACTTATTTATTTATATGCATAATTCTGCCTGGCAGTCTGTGAAAAGTCAAAATAATCAAAATCAATTTCCATTAAGAGCACTATGCACACCCCAGCTAGGATTTCGGGAATCCTCCTTCTCTTTGCCATTCTCTATCTGCTAACTATACATAAATGTTTTCATTATCAGTAAGAAACCACTTGTGACTCCAGCTAAAGTACCAGTGACTCCCATTCATGTTGTATGAAGTAAAGGTAAAATGAATCGGTACTCCCCTGGACTAACACCCCAAGGTCAGTTACGACCATTCTGCTTAGGAAAAAACAGATATGAGGCACATTGTCTCCTCCCCCAGCTATTGTGTTAATCTCTATGGTAGATATGCATTAGGGATGAATACTTAAAAAGAAAGAGGCATGCAGTTCAACCCACTGCACCAGCATGAACTGAATCTCCAAGTGCCGTTGCACTTTGTACCTTCTCGTCTTATTCTTCCTGATGAATGTAAAAGCTTTGCTGCTCAGAATGCAGCTAGGATAATCAATAAGGACCTCTGCAAACAACCTAGGCATTTTAAAGCTCCCCATAATTACAATGGAGACATAATTACATACAAATTCTAAAAACACACAGCAGGGCAGTGTCAATATTACTGTAATACCTTAGCTTTAAAATCAGATCCTGGCTGAGTCCTACATTTATGATTCCTTCATTTTACTCATGATTTTCACACGAACATAGTTTTAAATGCTGAACAGGCATACTGCAGCACCATCACTGATGCCGTAGGCTGTAACACGCTCACCTCTGCTTACCCCAAGTGTGTATCGCAGGACAGCGAAGGATGGGGAATGGGGGTGCTGAAACTAGTTTCTTCAGCTCTATTTGAAAAGTAAACAAACTGTACCATTCAGAAGAAAAATTTAAGAACTTCTGATTTCTCTTCAGCGTACCGTACTCATGCATCTGCTTAATTTTGGGTTCATTGAAAAGCCTAGCATTTGAGTTGTAAAGATTCAAAGACAACAGTTAAGTCATATCTTTTGAAAGATCTGAATAAAAAGAATCAATGTTACCAGAATTTTACTCCATTCCATAAATGCATAGAGATAGACTACTCCTTCTTTTGAGTTCTAGCATTGGAACCAGGCTCTATGTTAAGAAAGAACTGAGCTTATAGTGCAATCAGGAATACCTAAACATATCTGTCACATGAGCAAGTTTTGAGAAGATAGCCCACAGGGCCCAGGACATTCGGGACTGGGCCTGGATTATTGATAGTAGACTCTCTCCAGAAAGCCATTGACATTAACAAAGATTCCTATCAATGTGTTTCTTGTGTTTTTCATTAGAAACAAAACACCTTGAGATATGCTATATATATATAACAGGTCAACATAATTGGTGGAAGATTAATATTGTTTCATGGGTAGTCCTAATAAGTTGTCCAGGGTGTTAAATGTCACTGACTGTTGAATGTTCTTGGACTTACCATTTACAGTGATAAGGACTATGAGTAGCACTGGATGAAGACGCAGTAGAATTGTTGGTACTGAACCCTGACTCAGTTTCCCTCTCCACTGACATTCCCAGGGCCTGAAATAAAGCTTTGGGGTCCCCAAGGCTCCCCTCTTAAGATTTGTGGAAAATCAAAATATGCCACCTCAAAATATGCCTCTTTTGCCTAAGGATTGTTGAGCTCAAGGCAATTAAGAAACAGCAGATGCAGGAGTGCGGTCTGCACTGGCTCTGTTTGCCTTAATGCAGGAAATTGAGTTTTAAAAATCCAAGATATTTCCCCTCCCTTTCTACAAGGGAAAACAAAGGTTAACCCCCTTAAGGCAAGTTTAGACCCTTTCTGGCTTGGAGAAAGGGCAGGAAAAGTCCATACCAACAAAGTTCCCTAACTAGCCCATATCTGCCAGTTATCTGCCTTCCCAAGGGTTGCCACCCCTAGGGACTCAAATTCCTTTCCCTTGCCTTGTCTTTCTGTAAAAATTTACTGCTCTTTGTTGAAGACGCTACATAAGCTGGAAATTAGAGCCATCTTATTGGAAATTTCTCACTCTCTACGTATCTCCCATATATATGTGAAATATGGATGTTAATACACTTCTGTTTACTTTTCTCTTGTTAATCTGTCTTTTGTTATAGGGGTTCATTCCAATGAAAACTTCACGATAATTGAGAAAAAGGGTCTTTTTCTTCTCCCACTAAATGCAAATACTTCAGGAAAGAAAAAGAAAAGGAAATGGGAGCAAAGTAAAACATAAACACTTCCGTATTCGATTTCCAGCAGATTGAGGCATAGAAGCTCATCACTGACTTGTCACTTCGTTGGAAAATACAATTGCATATCTAGACCTCACCTTCCAAGCTCAGTCACTCATCTTGCTGCACACACTAATATTTCTGCTCTGTTGCTGTCTCTCCCTCAGTGGCAGAGACTATTTTTTCATTTCAATGTCCCTAGTGTCAAGTAAAAGCACTATGACTTATTAGATGCTGAAAGCATGTTGAACTAAACCATCTATGTTAAAAATAGCAATGTTACCTACCTCCCTATGTAGATTACTATAGACAATGCCATTCAAACTTTAAGATAATGATGTGTATATTGTCCTTGCTTTCATAGGGAAAACTCAATACTGCCTTTCAGCAAAGGGCCACGTTGCTTCTTATCACAGACCTGGGGCTTCCATGTGCTACTTTCCCACTATATTTCACTGAAGAATGATGGGAAAACCACGGCAAAGGGCTCAGAATGCAGAGCTGAGGTTAGCACTTTGATTGCAATTTTATCTTTCCTATATTCCTCAATTTTCTAATACGCTGTATTTTTCGCAGGAAAAAATTTTTTTCACCATGATCATTTTCAAATGTAGATTTTTCTCTTCCAGATTTTCTCTACTGTGGTGAATTCTGCATTCTGGCAAGTCAGGTATGGCAGCTTTAAAATGTGCAACATGGTATTTTCCTGAAGTCTACATAGCTGTTCGTGTTGTGGCAAATTTATATGTCATATTGTATGTTTTGTTTTTGAAGCTCTGGTGCTCTGATTTATAAAGATACCTTTGTCTCCAAAGTGTACTAAGTATTGTAATTCAGAAGCCCCGAGTTCTCTGGAAGTCAGAGTGAATTAGCTGGTTATGTCACTCACAGCATGGGAACCCACAGAGAAACCCAGGAGATTTTTAGTAGTTTGGCATAAGACTTGATGGGCCAAAAGATTTAGGAAACTGGAATTCTTTCTGGGTAAATGTGAAAACTCATTTCTTAGTTTCGTTTCTCTGAACCAATGCCTACACATAAAACATTGTTTCAAATGACATAGGCTGTCACCATGTGAAGCAAAAACAGTCCTTCCCTTTACTCCTTTCTGTAGCATCTTCTCCTTATCTCAGCACATTCCTAGCTTTCAGAGACATGGCATAGGACCCAGGCTAGAGAAAGCAAAATGTTTCCATTAACTTCTGCAGACTTTCTGTGCCTATCAGGGTTTCTGTGAACCAGAGAGGATAAGTCACTTCCTTGGGCAGGAGCCTCTCACTATCCTAAAAGGTGGGAAATTGTGATTTGGAGGTGCATATCTTTGGAGCCAAACAGCTGATGGGTGGACTAATGTCTTGAATACTCTCTTACTCTACTATGATTCAACCTGGCAATCCCACCACTGAGAATATACCCAGAGGGAAAGAATTCAGTCTGTCAGAAAGACACACATACCCTTATGTTCACTGCAGAGTGATTCACAATAGCAGGGACGTAGAGTCAATCTAAGTGTCCATTAGCAGTGATTTGGATAAAGAAAATGTGGTGCACTTACACCATGAACTACTATGCAACCATAAAAAAGAATAGAATCATGTCCTTTGCAGCAACATGAATGAAACTGGAGGCCATTATGCTAAGTGACCAAACTAACACCAAAATACGGCATGTTTTCACCTTTAAGAGGGAGGTAAACATTGAATAAACATGAACATAAAGATGAGAACAATAGATACTGAGGATCACTAGATGGAGGTTGGAGGGAGGGGATGTGGGCTGAAGAACCACCTATGGAAACTATGCTTACTGCCTGTGTGACAAGAGCATTGGAACCCTAAGCCTCCACGCCACACAATTTACCCGTGCAACAAACTTGGATGTGTACCCTTTAATACAGAATAAATGTTGAAATTTAAAAAAAAAATTAGACCTCAAAGTACTGCACCATACACATAGCAGACAAAATTACAAATTGTATAAATATCAGTTTTTATCATAAATATCATTGGATGGTAGATACAGAAGAAGAAAAAAAGAAAACATTAACCAGAGTCAAAAACCCTGGGTTTAAATCCTAGCGTGAAATTCAGATTCACAGTAGTTTAGTTTAGCATCTGTTCACACAAGCAAGAGAGGACAGGTTCATATATGTTCTAATTAATCTAGGCACTCTATTTGTAAGCCAATGGGGCATATCTACATAGTATAGCATATTGATTAAGTGCATGAGCATTGATCATACAGAGCAAGGTATAAAGACTAGCTCTATACTCACAAGCTGTGTGATCTAAGCTACTGAGTAGATTTTCTTCATCAATAAAACACCCTTCATAATTCTATCTGCAATGATGATTATGAGGGTAAATGAAAAGGAACACGTAGAAGAACTTAACAGTGGCAGCTATTATTTTGAGATAACGGTTATACTAGACCCTCCTTCTATGCTGAATGTGTGTTGCTGCTGTTACTCTCATTTTATTTTGTCTTACCGCCCAGCTGCTCACCTTCTAGTTTCAGAACCCAAAACTCTTCCCTTGGTCAAACTCCCTCTCAGGATATGTATCTATGGGAAATGTACTGGACCCTGAAAATGAGACCACCCTATTTTCAGATTCCTGTCTGGGCTTTTGAGCACGGATTGAATTCTGAGAAATCTTCATGAGTGTACGTTAACTAAATGTCAGTCCAATAAAAGGACCGATTCAGCAGCCATGGGAACTGCCTCAGTCATGGTCTTGCGACCAAAGCCAGTTCACCAAGGCTTCCCTTTGCTGTTTCTGAGAATGTTGGGAAAGGATCGTTATCTTCATGCCGAGGCTTCCTGCTAATTATAAAGAATGTAAACATGAAGCTGCTGATGGGCGTAGACGTTGTACATGCATGAGTCTGCAGGAAGGCAGTCTTACTTGGAGGAATAATAAACACCATCGTTGAGCACCTGGATCCATTGAATTTCTACCTCAGACATCTTAGTTTCTTGATGTATTGAATTTTTTTTACTTAAGTCAAATTGAGTAGGTTTCTGTCATTTGTCACTAAGAGAGTTATGGCTAAAATACTTTTATTGCACAACCCTCTTTTGAATCAAGACCAGGCCATTTATGGTTTGTCTCTTGTTCAGAATTCTTCTCCTGTCTTTTGAACTCGGTGTTAGAAGCTGGCCTCCCAAATGCCTGTGTCCAGACTGCTTAGGTGGGACTTAGGCCTGCACACAGTTTATGATTCTCCTAGTTCAGTATTTCCTGAAGCATTTATTTCATCGTAGGCAAGCTTATTATAAATTTATATGAAAACACAAAGGCCATATGATGGCTAAAACAACCTTCAAAAGAAAGTGGAAAATCACTCCACCCAATATTAAAATCTATTATGCAGCTTCATTAGTTGAGACAGTGTGGTATTGGCAGAGAAATAGACACTTAAATCAATTCAACAGAAGATAAAATCCAGAAATTGACTGAAATAAATGTGACCAACTGTTTTTTGATGAAAGTGCTAAAGAAATGCAATTAAAAAAGAATATCCTTTGTAACAAATGGTGATGGAGCAGTTGAATATTTAGAGTTAAAAAAATAATTTTGACCTAAACTTCACACCTCATATAATAATTAACTCAAAATGGATCTTGTACTTAAATATAAAATGTAACGTGATGAAACTTTTAGGAAAAACGAGAGAAAATTTCGGAGATTGAGAGCTGGGCAATACGTTCTTAGACTTGACCGCAAATCAAATAATCTTCAGAAGGACAAAGTAGCAAATTAGGCTTCACCAAAATTAAAACATTTTGCTCTGTAGAAAACCCCATTAACAGGATGAAAAGGCAAGCAATAGACTAGGAGAAAACATTTGTAAACTACACAGCTTTTAAGAACGAGTGTCTAGAATAGATGAAGAAATCTCAAAGCTTAATAGTAAAAGTACAACTATTTCAATTGCAAAGTGGGCCCAAAGATATGAAGAGACATTTCACCAAAGAGGATTGTGTAAACGCTCAATAAGCACGTAAAGAAAATATTCAACGTCACGGGCTGTTAGGGCACTTGTGCCGCCATAATGGCACCCGCCATTGACTGACAGTTAAACCTCAGATGTTTATTTTCTCAGAGTTCTGGGGCTGGAAGTCCAAGATCAGGCAGGGTTGCATTCTCCTGAGGTCTCTCTCTTGGGCTTCATCACGGCCACCCGCTGCGTCCTTTGCAGGTGGCTGTGCCTCTGTGGAGATGTCTCCCTGCTGTCCTCATCCCCTCTTCTCATAAAGGCACATATCAGATTCGATTAGGGCCCAAACTCAAGACCTCATTTTGACTTAGTTAATTCTTTTAAGGACCTGTCTCTAAATATAGCCACATTCTTAGATACTGGGGGTTAGGGTTTCAACATATGAATTTTGGAGAAACATAATTAAGTCCATAATGTTTGCCACTAATGCAATGAAAATTAAAACCACAGTGAGACGTCACTGCATACCTGTGAAAACAGCTAAAATAAAAAACAGTGGCAACACCCAGTAATAGTGAGGATGCTGATAAACTGACTCACAAATATGGGCTGGTGGGAGTATAAAATGGACATCCACTCTGGAAAAAAATTTAGAAGGTTTTTGGTTTTTAATTGCTGTTTAGCTAAACATTCAACAACCTTAGAAACCCAGTAATGCACACTTAGGCATTTATCCTAGAGAAGTGAAAAAGTATGTTCATTCAAAAACCCTTACACAAATATCAATTATTGTTTTATTCTTAATAGCCAAAAATAAGAAGCAACCTAGATGTCCTTAAACGGATGACTGTTTAAACAAACTGTGGTGCAACTCCAGTACAACTCTACTGTGAAATATGATTCAGAAAACAAATAAGCAGACAATCAGTGCATGCAACCACCTGAATTCCTCTCCTGGAATTTGAGCTGAGAAAATAAAACCCCTCTCAGAAGGATTGTATGTAACATTTGAAATGTGTTTATAACATCTGAAATAAGAAAATTGGAGAAACAAAGAATAGATGATTAATTGCCAAGGGATAAAGAGAAAAATGCAGGCAGGGAGCAAGTGAACACGGTCATAAAGGGCAACTGGAAGGACCTCGTGGGGTGACCACGTTCTATATCCACGGCTGTGACACTCCTGGACGGTGTTTCAAGATATTGCCTTTGGGGAAAATTCAGTAAAAGGTGGAGGGGATCTCTATGTCTTATCTCTTATAGCTATGTGTCAATGTACAAATATCTCCAAATTACAAGTCTAATTAAAATATGCTTGATTGCAAAGTGAACTACAAAAGAATGTGTTTTAGCAAGAAAGAAACTGACCTCACATGGAAGAAAGCATTTTTTACCTATACTTTGAGAAATAGTTCAGGAAAAAACTTTTAGAAAAAGTGCATGTTTATCAGCTACTAACTTGAAAACAAATATTGTAGGATTACGCTGTCAGATAAATTTTGGGGATTTTTCAAAATCCTTATTTTACCAACCAAAAGATAAATGACAACATGGAGTAAATTTATTCACCAAGATCACCCAGTGAATGGGCAACAGAACCAGGATGACATCTGCCAACTCCCTGACCACAGCGATTACAATCATGCCACATTATTTTCTCTGGCTAAGCTTGAAAATGAACTATTCTTAAATTTAATTTATGATTTTTTTTCCATTAGTTAATTACCTACATAATGGCCTATCTGCATTGGAAGCTGATATAATTTGACAGATGTTAGGAAAATTAAAACATTGAAAGTCCACAGCCTGCCTAGTTGGGGATACAGTGAGGAAGTGTTGGGGACAGGCACCACCCAAAGTTTTCATGAGCCTGATCGGGGTGACGCAGAGACTCTGAAAGGCACACAGCTCTGCCACTGAGAGGAGCCACTCCAGTTTCACTTTACCAGCTATACAGAGAGGAACTTGGTCAAGACCTACATTCTCAGCACTCATTATCCTGCTTTATGCTGGCATATCTGAGATCTCTACCATGACTCCAGGAAGATGGGGGACAAGAAAGGGAAAGTGAGACCATGGTTATTATTTGAAGAAAGCTGTTTGTTACAAAGCAAAAGGGGAAGATTTTGCCTGTCTATAAATTGACGGTAAGAAAATGTTGACCTATACTGACTTTAAGTTCATGTCTAGAACTAACTTGTAATTTCATTAATAATTCCTAATAAAAATACGCATACAAACTTAATTCTGCCTACTACGGCACCTGTGGTCCAGCTATGTTCCTCATGTCCGCTACAAAGGATGTGATGCCCAAATACGGCTGGAGAGAAGGTTCTAGATTTATCTACATAAGCTCCAAGCTTAAGCAGACTGGCCTCAGTCCCTCTCCATGTGGTACCTAGGTGCCACAGGTTCATAGTTACTTTTTGTAACTCTTTTGCTTTGTGGGCAGTTTACTTACACTCATTATTTCTTATCAGGACTTTTACATTGAATACATGGAGAGCAGTCTAATACTCAAAGGAACACACACAGAGATGTACACACAGCAGATGCCCACACAAGCACACACACACACATACAGAAATATACATGCAGATGCACACACAGATGCAGATACAGATGGGTGCACATGTCCACACAGATAGATGCACACACAGATGTAGACACACACACGGGTACACATATGCATGCACAGGCACACTCACAGATGCAGAGGCACATGGAGACACACATACACATACAGAAATATGCACAGGTACAAATACATACATAGGTACACACATATGTGCAAATGCACACACAGACGCAGATACACACAAATGCACACACATACACATACACAGGTACACACAACTGCAGATGCACTTGGGTGCACACACATACATACATAAATACACAGATGTAGATGCACACAGTTACACACAAATACACAGTTGCAGATGCACATGAGTGCACACACACTAATACACAAACACACAGATGCAGTTGCACACAGGTACACACACACATACACGAATATACACACAGATGCAGATACACAAGGATACACACACACATAATTGCGAAGTATCTATTTCTAAGGGCTTTTGTTGACTAAATATGCTGAGCCAAATACTCAGTGAACCCATAAATTGATACTATAAAATGAGAAAGTTTTAAGCAGTGGATTAACACTTATCTACTTACCCATTCATGAGATCCAGTTAAGAGTTAATATTAAATACATAGTAGAGTGAAATTTATGTTAAAAATGAGAACAGTAAGCTTTAACAAGGTTGAAAATCTTCTCTATATGCTATGGAATGAGTGTTCCTTCGCAATTTATACATAGAAATCTTAACCTCAGTGGGATGGTGCCAGGAGATGTGCACTTTGAGAGATCATTAGGTCATGAGGATGGAGCCTCCATGAGAGGCATGGGGGTCATTATAAGAAGAGAAACAAGAGAGCTCCCTCTCTCTCCTCTGCCCTAGGAGAACACAACAGGGAGATGACTGTGACGAACAAGGAGCAGAACCACATCAGGCTCCACGCCCTGATCGTGAACTCCCCAGTTTGCATGATCCGTGAGAAGTAAATGTTTGTTGTTTAAACCATCTATGGCATTTTGCTAGAACAACCTGAATGGACAACACATATTATAATGCAGAAAGTGAGGGGTGAAATCACTGCTTGAACTCCGGTCTGCCTAATCCCAAGGCGCACCTCCTGCTCTGCCATTGTGCTCCCATAATGTGCTCTTACTAAGGATCTCCATGTGCCAGGCACTGTGGTATCAGCTCACCTTTCTCCAGTGTCAATGCCATTTTCTAAATAATACAAACAAAATCACTAGAATCTTATTTTCTCTAGGCAGAATGAAAAGGGATAGGTTACAGAGATGACGAATTATTTAAAAATGACCTACACTCTAAACTTTTTCTTGCTCTGTATGCACTGCAAAATTGTATTTGGGGTACGTAATTATGTTTCATGAGTGTCTTCATGAGCATTATTATTCTCTTCTAAAATATGGCTTTGTTGTTCATTATCTTTGAATTAAGAATGTCTTTCATTTCCTTTTTTCTCTTATCTTTTCTCAACAAGGAAAGAAAAAAGAAAGAAAGAGAAAGAAAAAAAATCTCAACCATTAATATACTCCTCTTCCAAGATAGGAATAATAAATCTGGAAGTGTTCATTAAATATCAAATACTTCTTTCAGCTGTTTATTCTGATTTTGGAATGCCCTTTATGCAAGATGCTTCTAAACGATCAGTTTTTCTGATTACACAGTGTTTATACTTGAGGGAAATGATGATTCTGTGACATTCACTGTGGCTCATTTAAAGAGTCATTTAGTAACAGACAAATGTGGGGTAGCACCCTTGGGGGCAAAGTAAGCAGGTTAAAAACTGTAGAGAAAAACAGTCATACTTTTGTTAGCCAATGTTTCACTTCAAATTATCTAGATCCCCTGAGAACCAGCTGATTTGTACATGTACTCAGAACTGTAAGTAATTCTATGAATAACACGAAATGGTCCTATGAGAAGAGGGATGCAAAAAGCCCTCCATAAGTGTATGACACTTGGGTAAACTTTTCAAGCTTCTGACAGTCATTGCCAAGATGCCCTGTCTGTTCTGACCTTGCATGGTTACTACTGCCACACCCTCACCTCTGTACTCTTGGGCTCCTTATCCTCAGAATTTTCCAGAATGTTATGTTCCTACCATCATAGCTGTGCACAGGCTGTTGTCCCAGCTAGAAATCCGCTCACTCAGAACCTACCAGACTCTTCTGACTCATCTTGCAGAGCCAGCTCTGGCTGTTCTTCCATCTCCCTTCTCCTGATAGCCACCATCGGGCTTCGCACCTTGTAATTTAATGAATGCAGAACCTGTATGGTAATGATTTTGGTGTGTCCCCATCTGAGCTCTTTAGAATTCTGTGAATTCTTTAGGAACGGGGGTATTTCTTTCTTTTTAAATTTTCAATGCCTGCAAGAATCTAATAGATGATCAGTTACCATAAGTTGAATTTAATCTGTTAGATTGTAGAGTAGAAATCCAACCTCCTCCTACTGACACAGAAGTAGCACTCAGCCCCCTTTCCTGTGCATTTTAGTTGGTCTAAAGCAGATCTTTTCCTGCCAGCTGATGCTTATGTATCTAGGTATGAGAAATGTAAGCCTAAAACTATATACAGTTGCCCAAAGGCTGAGGACGCAAGGAAAGCCATAGAGGGACAGAGTTTATCTGGTTAGCCACGTGAAAACCATGAATATCAATTGGCAGCCTGAGTTCTTGCCTGGGTGTTCTTATCTAGTCCAGGATGACCAGCTGGGTGAGCTAATTAGCCCTGGAGCTTGCTTATCTTCTAAGTCATCTGGCTCCCCCTACACACCATCAATTCACAGCTGTAAAAAATGATGTAGCAGAAAAGAAAATACTTCACAAAGCATGTACTCTGTCGATTTTAATAAGGGTTACTCATAGTCTGTGAAGGAGAATTAGGCAGAAAACACAGAGCAGTGTATGTCCTGCGATTAACGTGGTTTTTTTTTTTTTTTTTTTTTTTTTTTTTTTTTTTTTTTTTATTGTTGACACATGGATCAGGAGAGATTTGTGTCCAGAGAGTGATAATGTAAAGGCCAAATGTTTTCTGCATTTTGATCATATTCTCTTACACGTTCTTTTAAAAAATACACTAGAGGCTATGCTTAAAAGAGATATTTGGATGCAATCATTTATATAGCTCTTAGAATGTTCCCAGAGATTGCTTTTAAATGTTCTGCTGTTATATCAGAAGCCCTTAGAAAATACATGATACTGGTATAGAGTTAGGAGGAACCATGGAGTTCGTCTGACCTGAGCTGCTTCCCTGTACATTTTCCTAAAAATGGTGATGCAAGTTAAAAACAATCAATTACAACATAAAATTCCTTCTTTTGAAAACGGAATAGAAAACTGCAAAGATGTAAATGCATGTGCACATTTGCCCTAATGCAAAAATTACCAACACGTAATTCATATTATAGCCTGATTGTAAGTTGTGCACTTAGCTGCCTCTTGAAAAGCTGAGTTTAAAAAAATAAAAGCAAAACAAGCCATTAAATATGGCAAATGGTTTTCTCTATTGATTTCTCTTTTGATCTGTTGTAAAGTAAATTCCAAGACAATTTCTATCAGGCACAGATTTGATAATTAACTTGAAGTTAAAAATGAAGGAATATAAATTAAATTATGTCAAACAACTCATGAAGTAGACTATGTACTATATGCTTTTATTTATACTACCTCATTGTACATAAAAAGTTCACGTAAATACTAAGGAGGATGGGTTTCTTTTATAATATTTAACTTTTGCCTACACATTTTATAATTCACATTAACTAGTCAAAGTGAGGTTTTCCAATCTTAATTTGCCTAATATGGAAATTAATGAAAGCTTTTACATATTTTATTTTAGATATTTTAAAAACTATATTGACTTTGTAATTAAAGTTGCAGAGACTACTTCATAAGAAAATGAGGTAGAAAAAGACAATAATAAACAAACCACTTTCCTCTTTTAAAAACTATCATTCTTTAGGCTATAGATCATTCTACAAAAAATCTATATCAATTAAGTATGCATTCTTGTCATCCATATAATTTATATTGATTATACAAAAATGAAACCTTGTATGTGCAATATTAAGTACTTGATGCACTTTGGGCTTAGAAACAGCAATGAGGTACATAGTCAGACATGAAATAGGAAGGAAGTGAGAACAAACACAAACCAATCAGAGATCATGTTTAAATATTCCCACACCTTATGAATCAGTGAAAGTCACATATAGCCTGAACAGAGCTGTGTTATTATAATATAATATAAATACTAACACTTTCCAAACACTTCTATGTGCCAGTTTCTGTTACATGCCATGGGTGCAAATTTGATTAACGTAAACCTGATTACTATGATTTGAGAATTTGTAGCTTGGTGGAAAAGAGTTAAGGATTGGACAAAGATATACTTAAAATAACTGTTATGATGGAGGTAGGTACACTTGCAAGATGGTGCACCTAGGGTTCTCACTGTGGATGTAGTTCTTGAACTGAGACCTCAGGGACCTAGGACTACCACGATCAGCCATAAGCACTGTTCTGTCTTTATTTAATCTGGGAAGGCTCCTATTGCTTAGGCAGAATGCATGAAGACATCATTGTAAGAAAATAATTGTCCTACTTCATGTAGTTTGACTTTCCTGAGTAGGCTTGGCTTCCCTAGGATGGCTGCGGCCTTCCCTCTGTTTTCTTGCCAGGTTGGCCCCTCCTGGATACCCAAAGGACCTCTCCCTGTTCTCCTGTCTGAATTCTGTCTCTGTAGAACCCACTCCTAGCTACTCACTCAAGTGTAGCTTCTCACTAGGGCCAAACGTGGACCATGTCTAGGTCCTGAATCAACTATTACCAGTATGTTCTGGGAAGGAGGTTTCTCTGGACACCAAATTTTATCTCACCTTAGCTGGGACCATGTGCCAAGCACTTCCTTAACTCAGCAGTTTAGAACATTCACTGCTGGCCTCTAATTCAATAGCAAGCATAGTTCCAAAAGTCAAGGAGCCAAATATACTTGAAGAAAAAAAGAAAAGAAAAGAAAAAGAAAGGAAGGAAAGAAGGAAGGAAGGAGGCAAGGAAAAAGAAAGAAAGAGAAAGAAAGAAAGAAAGAAAGAAAGAAAGAGAGAAAAAGAGAAAGAGAAAGAAAGAAAGAAAGAAGAAAGAAAGAAGAAAGAAAGAAAGAAAGAAAGAAAGAAAGAAAGAAAGAAAGAAAGAAAGAAGAAAGAAAGAAAGAAAAAAGAATTTTGCTTATCAGGGTCTAAGTAAATTCAAATGAAGACCAGGCTTGAAGAATTCCTAAATAGACAAAACCAGTTAGCTGTCATAAGTAATTTCAACCTTGCTTGATTTGTAAACATAAGGGAAACTTAACTTGAGCTATTTCTTATAAATATCTACAT